>RJWH01003627.1:0-141537 GCA_004363575.1 Solenodon paradoxus
GTTCAAAGAAGAGGAGGACCTGCGTAGCCTTCCTGAAGAGATGCAGTCACTCCTGCTCCTGATGGCCTTTCTGTCCCCCTGGGTAGAGGCAGGTAAGTGCTGGTCCCCAACGATAGAACTCCAAAGGCATCCAAACCCCATTCTGATTATATGTAAAACCAGACATGTCCTGGTTTGGGTCTATTCCCAGGAACTTCCTGAATCCAGGTCCTGTCTCCCTTGAGCATCAACCAATCTGAGCTGGATAAAACCTCGGCTGGAGGCAAGGCAGAAATCTGTTCTCTATAAGCTCCACTGCAAACTATTTTATCCACAGTTCCTACCTTATCATCTGGAAGTAGGTTCTAATTAAGGTAATTGGAAACACTGTGAATTTGATAATGAGAAATAATCTTCCCAGAAAGGGAGTTGGGAGAGAGAGGTTTCTGTCATCAAAATAAGGCCCACCAACTTTGTAACTTCATGTTTTAAATCTTTCTTCAATCTTCACCCTCTTTTCAAAGCTATGTTATTTGTATATTGCCCAGGAAAGAAGCCAAAGGCCTAGTGATCCCAAAATTGGATGCACCCAGTCCTCTCAACTCTTCTGTTTATCTGGTTCAGTCTTGAGGTCTCTCTAACTTTGAAGTCACAGTGAGCATATGGGCTCTGCCAGGACACATCTTCTCTGGCGCTTAAATTCCACCAGCACAAACAGAAACAACCCTCATCTAGAAGTCGTTTCTTCATGTAACCCAAACCTTCACTGGGGACCAACTGTGTTTATGACCTAGGATGTCAAGATCAAACTCCACCCACTATCTCGACTCTTGCATAAAATTTAATAAACCATTAGTGACTCAAGGGAGTGTGGAAACAAGAAAGGGGAAAGGGCTCAGGAAACATTAGGAAAGAAATTTTTAAGAAGTAAAATGGACCTCATTGTTCTAAACTCAAATTCTACCTTTCAACCTGTGTCTGAAGCAGAAATTACAATGCAGGACTGTTGCCCTCTCTCAGAAGGAGACTCAGAGTCTTGTGGGTCATTTACATAGCCAGGAATGCTCTCAAAATCTGAAAGGACACACTTTGGTATCGGCTGGATACTCAACAATAATTCCAACATCCAGCACCCCAATTGATTCCCATTTTCTCTAGTTTATTCCAGTTAATGCTTCTCCTGCTGTTGACTCCATGAACACAGGTGAACGTGCAGAATTTTTCTTGCAGAAAATATCATTGGAGGTCATATGGCCAGGCCACATTCTCATCCCTACATGGCATTTCTCAGAGTCATTATTCCAGAGAGAAAAGGAATGTGCGGGGGTTTCCTTGTGCGTGAGGACATTGTGCTGACAGCAGCTCACTGCAGGGGAAGGTGAGAGCAACACCTGTACAACCCCTTTACCAACCCCCAAGGGAGCCTGTCTCTTAGGGGCTACAACCTGGGCCATGGAGTAGAAAGGAATGATCCTCCTAGGAAAGGTAAGCACTGTGGTGAGAGGGACAGGTCAATGACAATGTACTCTTGAATAGAGAAGTAGCTGATCAGGGGTGGCACAAAAGAAGCCACAGTGGTGACATGGAACCCAGAGAGCAAATTAAAGAAATTCACGGATTTCTCAAATAGTCCAGGCTGTGTGGGACTCCACACTGTGAATCTCCTCCAGGAGATTCATATAGCCCAGGCTTCCCAAAGGCAGACAACATGCTCGGCTGCGAGGCTCCATGCCTGATAACTCCATTATTCAGGCCCTGTCCCAGTTCCTCCTTCTTTCTCACACCTGTGGTGTGTGTCCTGGACTCCATGTCTCCTCTCTCTCTCTCTTTGCAGATCAATGAATGTCACCCTGGGAGCCCACAATATCAGCCGAGAGGAAAGGACCCAGCAGGTCTTTGGTGTGGAAAAAGCCATTCCTCACCCAGACTATGACCCCAAGAAAATAGGATTCAATGACATCATGTTACTAAAGGTAAGGAGACTTCCTAATGCTCTTACCCAATTGTGTCCACTTTGTCCACTGACCCTCACCTCCTTTCTGTGTTGGCCTCATCCTGCTAGCACCGGGAGAGTATAACTGGGCATCCCATGAGAGACCAGACTCAACCCAATGATTTGTTGATCCCTCTTAACTCTCCCACTAGCTGACGAGAAAGGCCAATCTGAAGACAGCAGTGACACTTCTCAGGCTGCCTGAGGAAACAACCACTGTGCATCCAGGACAGGTGTGCAGTGTGGCCGGCTGGGGGCTCTTGATCCCGATGACTGAACAACCAACCACGAAATTAGCCATTAGAGCAAACACACTCAGGGAAGTGGTTATGACTGTGCAGAAGGATAAAGTGTGCAAAATGATATATCCATACACTTATGAGAAAACCATGCATCTGTGTGTGGGGGACGGAAGATTGAATAAGGCTACCTATGAGGTGAGACTGGAATCTGCCAAGCTTGGTTCTAAGGATGGGGCTGTTTGGGAGTATGTGGAACTAGAGATCCAGCAGAGGGGATTCCTTCCCCTCCTGACTGTGATCATTTTCCTGCAAAAGAGGAGGGAACACCAGGACTGGGGAGCATTGTGGGCCTCTGAGAGTCACCCAGGGCCTACAGGGATTCCAAATATTGGGTTACACCTGAAGGAGAAAAGAGCACCATCCACCCAGTCAGGACACAGGTGCTAGGACTGCACACCAGGATGTGAGGTGGTTACAACCAGCCTTCTCCTCAGGGCTGGTGCCTTCTTGGCTAATGAGTTTCTTTGAAAGTGAGGCAAGTCCTACCAGCTTCCATACCTTTAATAGTGTTGGAGACACAATACTTTGGCACCTTTGTAACCATGGAGCTTAGAGCTGGGAAGATAGGGAGCAGTCACCTGGGCGATGTGGAGGAGACAATGTCTTGAGTCAAGGTTGAGCAGCAAAGGGCCCATGAGATCTTGCTCTACCCTCTGACCTCCACATGGAGGCCATTCACATGGCCTTCTTGGGGAGGGGCTGGTGACAGGAGGGCGGGACCAGAAGGAGAGTTGGGTCAGCCCTTCCCTCTCTTTCCACAGGGGGACTCTGGAGGCCCTCTCGTGTGTAACAATGTGGCCCAGGGCATTGTCTGCTGTGGAAAAAAAGATGGAAAACCTCCGCAGATCTTCACTAAAATTTCAACTTTCCTGCCTTGGATAAAGGAAACCATGAGACGCCTCTAACTGCAGGAACTGGATTACCTTCTGTAAAATTGATTCGAATCACCTGAAAGAGGTGCCAACAAATAAATAAATGTCTCTGAACTAAGTGGGAAGAGCTGGTTTATTCGCCAACATTCAATCACAAGCACCAATTCAGATCTTAGAGGAACTAACAAAAATCACCTGTTCCTGCTTCCTCCTCCTGCCCCTGCCCCACCAACTCTCAAGACCCCACACAGAGCTTTCTGCTACTCCTTTTTGTCCAAAACTGCATATCTAGGGCTTGCCCTTCTGCAAGTACTAAAGCTTATCTCATCACATCAATTCATGAACTATAATGAACCTTTAACTTCTTACTTACTACCTTCCCCATCATATGGCAAAAAGTACAGGGTAACAATCAGGCATTGCCTGGGATAAAATCAATGGTCATAGCTCTCATGCACCCCCTTGGGGCAAAAGTATACTTTCTTCACAGCCATGAAGACTAAATTTTGGGGGAGGGTTCTTGAGACCCTCCCCATTCTAATGTTGGCTGAGTCCTCTCTGTGTCCCACCTCTGATGTCTGGACTGTGCTTGGTGCCTAGTCTTGACATCCATTCTTGTCTATTCCTGATTATCACAGAGAGTTCAGAACACCAAGTCCTCCCGCTCCAGACCAGGATGATCTGACTGACCCTTCCTCACACAGCTCCACCTAGGACAGAGCTCTGTGTGCTTCTAGCAGGACCTCGCCACTGAGGTGACAACCCAGCTCTCACCCTGCACAGAGGTGATCAGAGGGACCAGGCTGTGCTGCACCAGGCAGAGCCTATGAAGACAGGCCCAGGCTGTGTCTCCCCAAAACCCTGGGCCTCACCTCACACTGGGAAATGACAATTTCAAGCCCTCATTTCCAGTGCAGCATCACCCGTGTGCTCAGCTATCAGTACCTCACAAGAACCTGAGAGTCTTAGATCCTAGTCCACTCTAGTCATTGCTGCCACAAAAGTACAACTCCTTGTGGCCACCTTGGGCTCTAACAGGTTAAGTCAGAAAGGGGTCCCCTCCAGTAAAACTGGAAGCACAATTGTTTCCATCAACAAACCAACGCTCACTGAGCACACACTAAGTGCCAGGCATTGGGGACACAAGTGATCACCTTAGAAGTTCTGTCATCTGAAACCCAGAGTCTGACAGTTGACACTTTTATCTTCATGGTCTGAATCCCTCTCCCTCCTTCACAGAAATGCATGGGTGATGTCCACAGGATTAAAGTGTCAGTGCTTCATTTTATTGCTGGTTACCATTTTATTAATATTATCCAGTGTGACTCTAGGAGAACAGTGAGTGTACTTGGAAATGACTTTAGTCCTTTAGTTACTGGAAGTGAAGTTACCAAGCTGTTCACAGGAACATGCTCCTCCCCAAAGGGCTACAAACAAGAATCAGTGAGACAGCTTTACTGTCATTCGATTTTTAAATAGCGGTTTTAATGTTGTTATACAGATTCACATGGTAGGATAAAAACCATATTATTTATTAGCTTGAAGGCAATAGAGTCGGATCTGAACACCCATCCGTCGTCAGACACATTCCTGTCAGGACCACAAACTCCTGTCTGTGCAGAATTAAACTGGACTCAGGGAGCCTCAGGTGTTCTGGAGAAATGGAGAAATGCCTCTGCTCTTCAGAATATCGAGGTAATTGATGAATTCATAGTTTCATACAACCTCTACTTCCACCGTAGGAAGATCCTCACATGGAAACCACACCAAGCAGGGAATTTTTCACTAAACAAGAAACCCCTTAGGTTGGACTCACCTGACAGATACTCCCAGGAGCACATACCAGCCGTTCAAGTTCTCGTCATTAACAGGGTCCTACCTGAGGGCTGAGATAGAGGATCCAGCTCTGGAATCTTCCTACTCCAATAAACACAACAGTCTTGGGTGTTGTGGAATAAATATTCATGCTTATGTGACCCTCAAATACATGTCTTTCATGTCCTCTGTGCACAGAGCATGTAGCTACAACCATTTGCACAATTTACAATGAAGAGTAAGGGTGTCACCCAGCTTCTGATTTGGAGCAGAAATAATCCTGCAGCTAAAACATACTAAGGATCTGCTTCCTTGATTTAAAAAAGGCAAAAGAAATTAAACAAAAAAATACAGAAAACAGGAAAACGGTATTTCAAAACATTTCCTAACTACATATATATTTAGTATAGATTTTACATTTACTTTCAGTCTGGTTTTGTTGTAGAAGTAGTTTGAGAACTCTCATGGTAGCCCCTCATCTTCCTTTATGAAATGAGGAATCCGTCACATATATGTGGTATACATGCCAGGGAAGACTTGAGTTCTAAGAGACTCACAGGTTGCACAGTCCTACTAAATTCAAACAGATCAACAAGTCTCATTTCATCAGCATTCTTAAATAGAGTTATACTTGGGCAGGACTTATTTAAGCCTTCTATCTGGTATTTGATCTAGTTCTTCTGGAATTTTAAATTTTTTGTGTATAAGATTAGGTCTTTCATTTGTATATTGTTTGCAATGTTTTTCCCAGCTTTCTACCTATGTTTTTTATTGCATGCACTGTTTTTTTACAAACTAAAAGGTCATTTTTCAAACGTTATAATTTACCAATATTTTCTTGAATATTTCTGAATTTGTCATCATTATTGGAAAGGTTTTCTCCACTCTAAATGTATATGCATATTTCTAGTACATGTATGATTGTCCTTTGCATTTTAAGTCATACTATCTATGTTTATCCTGATTATTTATGTGAAATATGACTCCAAATTTATGTCTTCACAATGACTGCCTAGTTGTTTCAAACTTTTATTTAAAAATTAATCTATCCCCATGATATAAAATTCCACCTTATTGGGAACTCCATTTCAACACATACTTGGAAATACATCTGAGCTTCTACTCTGTTTCATTGTCCTCTTTCTAGTCATGCCAGCTATACACTCCTTTCGACAAAAGATTTTATATGTTTTATCTGATAAGATTAATTCTCTATTATACTTTCTGTTGGGTAGATTCATAATTTCCCAGCTATTCTTGCATGCTAACTTTCACATAGATGTTTATACAACATACATAGACTCCTTGAAATTTGCATAACACAAGGAAAATTAGTATTTTATTAGAAGCTTACTAATTTATGTATTAGCTTGGGAGATTTGATACTCTTGATACTCTTTTAGTACATATCATTTGATTGAAGGACAATGAACACTTTCAGTTTTCAAGATATCTTTGTGCTTTTAGAAGTCTCGAGTTTTCATAAAATAGATTTTTCACATACCTAGTCAAATTTTCCTAAGCATCATAATTTTTGTATTACTATTGTAAGCTTTTATTTGTAATTATAGCTTCCACGGATTGTTGTATATATAAAGGAAATGAAGTTTCCTTCAATTTTGAATAATCACAGGCATAGAGAAAAGTTGCAAATACAGTACAAAGAACTTGTGAGAGGAAAGCTTACCCATGGTTTGTGCTCCATCACCTCTCAAATACTTCACTGTTCAGTTTCTACAAACAAGGACTGTCGCATACATAACCACGATACAACCAGCACACTCAGGATGTGACATCGATTCCCTCACTAATACTGGTAAAGCTGAGACAGTGATATCCCACCTTATTTGTTTTCATGTCTATACTTCACTGATTAACCCTACAGATTTTATACAACTCCCTTCACCCCCACATTCCTTTACCTGGGTGCATGCCTTCCTCTACCCACACTCAGACTCTCATCCAGGATCCCCTTCCAGTTAAAGTCCACCTCTTCTTATCAGCACTCCCTGACTAATTGCATCAGACTACACACCCTCTATCTCAAATTAAAGGCTGGTACTGCCTATGAAACTGGCCCCTTAGTGGACATCATTTGCCTCACTAAGGCATCCATACCTCTGGATAGCCTTCCTATTCTTAAAGGTGTGCTGACACCCTCTGCCCAGCTTCCCAGTGCAGACTGTCCAAATCCATGGAATAGACAGTTGTCCACAATGGAGGGGGACTTGCGGTGGGCTCTTCCTCACATCACACAGCATAAATACCCAACTCTGGATTGCTGTTATTTCTGTTATACCAGAGTCAGTGTTGGAATGTCTGCGGTTACTTACTTTTTAACATTCGAGTTTGATGGTATTTTGTCTTATTTTATTGAGGTACATTTGACAGATGACATTATATTAATATCTCATATAATGAAACAATGATTCAGCACTTGCGTATGTTGGGATATAATCATCACAATAGTCTAGTTAAAATATGTTCAGATACAGTAACAAAAAGAACTTTTTCTTATTGAGATGAGGTGTTTAATATCCATTTACATACAATTATCTAAAATGCAATATATTATTATCAATTATAGTCATGGTGCTGTACATTGCATCTCTATGACTTTCATTTTTTGCCTGGAGTTTGAAACTTTCACCCATTTCACCCATGTCACCTCCTCCCCACTCCTGCTTCTGGCAAACACAACCTTTCCTTGTATCTTTGAGTAAGGGAACACTTTGTTTCTTTGTCGATATTCCACATATAATGAGATTATATGGTATTTCTGTTTATCTGATTTACTAACAGCATAATGCCCTCAAGTTCCACCTATGTTGTCACAAATGCAAGATTATATTCTCTTGTGACTAATAGTATTTCATATATATACATGTGTGTACATGCATATATATGTATGTATGTGTCACAAATTCTCCATCCTTTTATCCATGGATGGACACAAGTTGTTTCCATATAGTAACTATTGAAAATGCTGAATTAAACATGGGGCTGCATTTACATTTTCAAATTAGTGTTTTCATTTCCTTCAGATAAGTACCAAAAAGTAGAATTGCTGGATATCGTGGTTGTTCTTCTTTCAATTTTTGATAAACAATATATTGTTTTCTGTATTTATATTCAAACCAAGAATACACATAGGTTCCCCTTTCTCCTCATTCTCCTAACACTAGTTATTTCTTTGTTTCTTAATGTGTTTTGTTTCCGTAATTAAGATTTTATAGTTTTTGTTAGCATTGGGATCAAAATATCGAGAACCAATAATATTTTCAGCCCCAAGACTCTTTTTTCTTTTGAAGTATGGAGTGGGGATCAGGATAATTTGTTTAGCAAATAGCACAGTTATCTCAGAAAAATAAATCTGTCACCAGTGGTATATGTGATCATGTGCCCACTTCATATGATATCTGTAATTCATTGTAGAGAATAACTTTTGGTGATATAACCCTTTCCACTCTCAGTACACATGATTTGTACAGAGTAGACACCATCCTTGTGAAAGGTGCTATGATCGAAGCTTAGACTAGTCAGTGGTTCAACTCCTCATTCATCTCTAAACACACCAACTGTGTGGCAGATTGTGCTTTGCTATCAATGCCACTGTGAATCTCTCATCCCACAGGCTCTTCTGACATGACTGCAACTCTCCTTTAATGAAAGTTAGGTCTATAATCTCACTTTTGAACCTAGGTGAAGGGTTTTGATTGTACAAGCAAATATGGTTGATTGGAGGCCATATGACTTCAAAGTCTAGGTGATATAAAGAACCCAGCTTTTAACTGGCTCACATTTTAGAGGAGGTTCACTCGGGGAGTCAATGATCATGCTGCCAGGAAGATGAAACAATCCCTTGGAAACATATAGGAAGAATAAACGCTGTTGCTGTTGTATTAAACCACTATATTCTTCATTAACTGGTATAAAATCCCCTCAACACTGTTCCCACAGAAGTTGTCCTCCTCTAATCAGGGTCTTCATCATCCTTCTCTGTTAAATAGAGTTTCTATTTCCTCTACCAGAAGCAAGAAGTCATATTTCCAGCACCACTGAGGCTCACACAGAAAGGAGACTCAATAAATGATCATCCTTATGGTTCAAAGGAGATAAAGAAATGAAGATGTTCTTGACTATCATCATGAGACACAGACTTCTGAGGCTTAGGGACCGTCTACTTGCTGATGCTACAACTCAAACTGTCTCACTTTGGAGCCTGTGGTTCCTGTTTGAGCTAGTGTGGTCAGCACTGACTCAAGAGCTTCTGATGTGGTTCTTCTCCACTCAGACCAGAGAACTGATAACGACAACATGTGAGCCATTGAGAGACTAATATAAAAGGGGGTTGGGAGGGCTGCAACACCTGTGGTGAAAGAGAGGAAGCAAAGACAAAATCATAAAAGTGGCAATCAAATAGTAATATAATATTTTACATTGCAGCTCTTAATTATCTGCATTAAGCAAGGAGATTAAATTCCAGTTAAGGGGCAGAGATATGTGGGAAACAAACTAAAAACCCCAATATGTCTGTTTATAAAGAGACACAGGTTACATATAAAGATATGTACAAAATGAAACTACAATTATGGGAGTAATAAAGTATGTTCTGCAAAATCAACCAAAAATAAACAGCCATGTCCAAAGAATTTATTAATTTCAATTGATTTTATTGAAGGACTATTGCATTTTAACATTAACTGGGTTTGAGTAGACATGATAGAAAATTTACCTCTCTATATAATACAGTAGGTCTACTACTATTTCTTTTTCATTCACTATACAAGTAATTCTCTTTACCCCACTTGCTCCCTCCCCTCCCCATCTCTTCCTGCATCCTCTGATTTGCTTTATCCCTATTAAAATCTATTACTTCTTGATTTAGTTATTTTTTGAAGTCTATTATTAATTTAGCTCATTTATTTGTTTTCTATCTCTATACACCACATATGAATGTATCATGTTTGTCTTTTTCCTTATGGCTTATCTCATTAGGCATAATTCTCTACAATTATCCAATTATCTCTCCCAAATGCTCTCATCCATGTTATATCAAATGGCAAGGTTTCCCCCTTTTAATGGCTGCACGGTATTCCATTGTGTATATAGGTATATGTGTATATATACCACATCTTCTTTTTAACTTTTTCAACATGATTAAAAATGCTAGCTTATACTAAATTACATTTTCAATATATCTGGGAACGCACATGAGTTTTCTCCTCTGCTCCATTTTTCTCTGTGCAATCATGTCAGCAACACATTGTTTTCAGCAAAAAGTTTTATAGAATGCTTTTATTATATGGTAAGTATTATTCTGTAATTCTTTTATTTTCCAGCTATTCTTGCATGCTTAGTTTTGCATATATTTTATAAGAACTCACATAGATTAACTAGAACTTGTGTGGTAAGATGGAAAATAGTATTTTACTAGAATTATATTAACTGTATATGTTAGCTTGGGGAGACTTGGGAGCTTGGTGTAGATCCATTCTATTCAAGAACTAGGACAATATTTCAATTTTAAAGTTATTTTTGTGCTTTCAGAAATCTCTTCAGATTTCATCAAACAGGTTTTTCACAAACCTGGTCAAGTTCTCCTAAGCATCATAACATTCGTATTTCTATCGTAATATTTTGTTGTCAATTATATCTTCCATTGACGTTGCTTAAATATGTAAAAAGCAATTAATTTCCTTTTAATTTTAAAAAAATCACAGGTGTAGAGAAAAGTAGCAAGTACAGTGCAAAGAACTTGTGAGAGGAAAGTTGTTCACATAGTTGGCACTCCATCACCTCTCAAATACTTCAGTGTTTAATTTACACAAAGGTGGATGCTTATATAGCCACAATACAACCAGCACACTCAAGATATGACATCTATGCATCACTAGCACTGCCAAAGCTGAGACAGTGATATCCCAGCTCGTTAGTCTTCATGTGTTTACTTCACTGAGTAATCCCACAGCTTGTACAAGTCCCCACCACCCCAATCCCCTCTACCTAGTGCCCTCCTTCCTCTATGCAGGCTCAGACTCCGCATCAAGGAACCCTTTCCAGCTAAAGCTCGCCTCTCCTCATAAGGCTGCTCCTCTATTTCCCTAATTAAGGGTAGATACCTGTTTCCAGTCAGGTTCTTGTGTGAACAATTTTACCTCACTTGGGCATCCACTCCCTGCTCTGGACAGTCCTCCTAGTCTCACAGATGTACTGATATTATCAGAGCCGCTGTCCAGTGCAGGCTGTTCAAGCCTGTGGGATGGAAGTTTGTCCACAATGGAGGGGGACCTAGTGTGTGTGCTTCCTCACTTCTCACAGAATGGACACCAGTTGGATTGCTGTTACTCCCTTTCATATCAAATTCATTGCTGACATGTCCATGTTACTTTCTTTTTAAAGTTTGGCTTGATGGTATTTTACTATTTTTTATTGAGGTATAATTTACAGATAACATGATATTCACATCTGGTATCCAATATAATGATTCAGCTTTTGTATATATTGGTTTATAACCACCACAATAGTTTAAATCTGTCAACATAAGTAATGAAACAATTTTTTATTGTGAAGAGGTGTTTAATATCTATTCATAATCAATATTTTAAAATGCTAAAAATTATTAACTATAGTCACTATGCTGCACATTACAACCCTATGACTTATTGTAACTGAAGTTTATAACTTTTACCCTTCACCTGTATCACCCACATCATCTTTCCCCACTCACACCCTGGCAACCATACTCTGTTCTTCGCATCTATGAGTAAGTTTGCTTTTTGTTAAGATTCCACCTATAATAAGATTATATGGTATTTGTCTTCCTCTGATTTAGTAGCTTAACACAATGCCCCTAGTTTCCAACCATGTCGTCACTAAAAACAATAGCAAATTATTTTTATGCCTGGATAATATTTCAGTAGATATATGCATAAATACACTGCAACTATTTCATTCTTTCATGGACACAGGTTTTTTTATATACATTTGCTCTGTGTAAATGCCTAGTGAGCACGGGACTACATATATCTCTTCAAATGAATGCTTTTTAAATTTTTAATCAGATGTAGAATTATTCATTATTATGATTGTTATAGTATTAATTTTTTAAGAACTGAAAATATTTTCCATATGTACATTCCCATCAAGAATGAACATAGGTTCGCTTTATTCCACATTCTCATAAGCACTTGTAATTTTTGCTTTTCAATGTTTTTCCTTCTGTCACTAAGGTTTTGTTGCTGTGAAAGATTTGGATTCAAGACAGTAAGACCCAACAATATTTTCAATCTCATGCTCTATCAGTATGGGAGGGAGAATCAGAATAATTTATTTAGCAAATAGCAAAGGAATCTCAGAAAATGGTTTTCTGGACAATGGTACCAACAGTTGTGATCACATCATCTAGTGTCTTTAACAAATGATAAATAATAATTTTTGCTGGTTTAACCTTTTTCCACTTTTGGTGCACATGTTTAGAAAGAGCAGACCCCATGTAGTCAAATGTGTCTTCACTAGGCTTAAACTAGTCAATGGTTTCTACTCCTCAACCATCTCTACACAACCAACAAGGCATCTTGTGCTCTGCTATCACTGCCACTGTGGCTCTCTCATTCCACAGGTCTTCTTACATGACCACAATACTCCTTCTGCTAAAAGGTGGGGCCTATGACTCTACCTCTTAAATCTGGGTAGTGGCTTTGACTGCACAAGCAAGAACATGGTTGAATGATGCCAATTGACTTCACAGTCCAGAAGATAAAAAGAACTGTTTTTGGCTAGCTCACAATTTAGAGGACATTCATGTGGGGGAAATCAACAATCATGCTTCTAGGAAAACTGAACAATTCCATGCAGATATTTATTATAAGAGAGACTCTCATGGAAAGAAACTGCCATGCCACCCAACAGATAGCACCAACATCTGAGCATTCTGAGCCAGTCCTTAGGTGACTCCAGTCTCCAACATTTGAGGCTTCCCTGCTAACAACAGGAAGAGAAAAATGGAGCTACCCATTCTAAACCATGAACAGCTTTCAAATTTATGGCTAAAATGAATTTTTTTGCTGTTCTTGTAAACCACTACATTATTCTATAATTGCTACAAAGGCCCTGCAAAATTCTTGCCACAGCATTTGGTTCTCCTCTAACCATGGCCCTCATCATTCTCTGTTCAATGTTGTTTCCACTTCCACTCTGTTCAATGTTGCTCCACCAAAAGCAAAAAAAAAAAAATCTCATCTCCAGCACCACTGTGTCTCACACAGAAAGGGACCTCATAAAAGGTCACCCTGATGGTCTGAAAGACCCAAAGAAATGACGATGTTTTTCACTCTATCATCATGCACACAGATTTCTGAGACTTAGGTACCTGTCTACTTGCTGATGCTACAACTTGAACCACCCCTGCATGAAGCCTGTGACTCCTGCTTGAGTGTGGATGACACTTATCAAGAGCTGCCATGTTTCTGTGGTGAGATTTTCTTCCTACACTCAGACCAGACTTGATAAGAGAGTCATGTGAGGTATTAAGCAGCAACATATAAAAACTGCTAAAACACCTGAAGGGAACCCTGGGATTCAAAGATCAGAAGGAAGCATCAGAACTGACCTGGCACCTTCCTGGAGAATGCAAGCACTCCTGCTCTTGTCCCTCTGGGTGGAGGCAGGTAACTGAGAGTCCCAACCAATAGAAACCCAACTCATTACTATATTCAGACATACCCTGGCCCTATCCATACCCAGGAACTTCCTGAACTCCCAAATATAGTCTACCTTATGCATCAGCTAAGCTTATGCTTGATAGGAACTCAACAAGAAGGTAAAGCAGATAGGTATTCTCTAGAAGCTCCAGAAGTTACCACTTACTCCACAGCTCTTACCTTGTCAACTGGAATAGGTTCTTTTATAAAGTCATATGGAAAAACTTAGAATCTGGAAAAGAAAAATTATCTCCCATGAAATGGCACTTTGAAGAAAAGGATGTATGTATTGAAAATAAGGCCCACTAACTTTGTAACTCAATGTCTTATAACTACCTTCAATTTTCACCCTCTTGTCCAAGCTATGTTATTCCCATGCTGTCCAAGAAAGAAGCCAAGGGCCTACTTGATCACAAGGCTGGTTGCACCAAATACTCTTAATGCTTTTGTCTGGCTGATTCAGTTTCAAGATCTCTCAAATTTTGCAATCACAGTAGGCAGAATGGCCCTGGTGGGGCCCATCTTCCCTGTTGATCAGAAACCAACAGTACAACTAAACCAACCCTCAGCCATAAACTGCCTTTCGTGTACCCCAGACCTTCTCTGGGGACCAACTGTGTGTTAGGTTCTACGAGGTAAAGCCCAAACTCAAATCACTATCTTGACTAATGACCAAAACTTCACAAGCCATCAGCAGCTCAGGGAGGTCTGGAAACAAGGAAGGGAAGGACTCAAGGACATCAGGAAAAGGATGATCACAGATCTACAATGGACCTCACTGCTGTTCTGAAACCCAGTTTCTACGTGACTACAATAGTCTGAAGCAGTTGCAGTACAGGACTGTTCGGCTTTGTCACATGGAGACTCTGAAACTTGTAGGTCACTTGGTCAACCAGAAACAAGCCAGACAACTGCCAGACACCCTCTTGGTGGTTGCTGGCTACTCACAAACAACCCCAACAATCATCGACCCAATTCTTTCCTCCCTTTCTCTAGTCTGTCCCAATCAGTGTCTCTCCAGTCGTTGACTCCATGAACAAAGCAGGTAGAGTAGATTTTTTTTTCAGGGAAAATCACTGAGGGCCGTGAAGCAAAGCCACATTCTCGACCCTACATGGCAATTCTTCAGATCCAGACTCCAGAGAGAACAGCAGGCTGGGGGCTTCCCTGTGCATGAGGACATTGTGCTGACAGCAGCTCACTGCACAGGAAGGTAAGAGCAGCTGTTGGGCCTCCACCTTTACCAACACGTCAAGGGAACCCTCCTCTGAGGGGCTGCAGACTTGTCCATGAAGTAACAAGAAGAGATCATCAGAAGACAAGAAAGCTCTGTAGTAAGAGGAAAAGTCATTAACCTCTTGACAAGAGAAGTAGCTGATCAGAGGTGGCATGAAAGAAGACACGGTGGTGACCTGTAGCTCAGAAGCAAATTAGAGAAATTCACAGATCTGCTCAAGCTGCCCAGCTCTGTGTGGTGCTCCACACCGTGACTCTCCTCCAGAAACTGCCCCCCGCAGCCCAGGCTGCCCAGAGGCAGACAACAGACATGCTCAGTTGCTGGGCCCCCTGCCTGATAATTCTATTATTTCACCCCTGCCCTGTTTCAGTTTCACCTTCTTTCCCACTCCTGGGCTGTCTGTCCTGGACTCCACCTCCTTCTCTGCCCTGTGCAGCTCAATCTGGGTCATCCTGGGCACCCACATCAGGAAGCAGGAGAGGATTCAGCAGGTAAATGATGTGGAAAAAGCCATTCCTCACCCAGACAATAACTCTCAGAGACAAGGATTCAATGACATCATGTTATTAAAGTTAAGGAGACTCTTTGTGGCTCTTGCCATCTTGGGTTCACTTTGTCCACTGACCCCCACTTCCTTCCTGGCCACATTCCCATCCTGCTGACTCAGGGCACCCCCTTGGGAACCAGGCTCGAAAATGTCGACAAGATGGTGAGAAAGGCCAACCTGAATGAAGCAGTGGGACTTCTCAGGCTGCCTGAGCCAACAACCAGTGTGAGGCCAGGACAGGTGTGGCTGGCTGGGGGCATATGGGACCAAATGACACATACCCAGACAAACTGCAAGAGATGAATCTCACTGTGCAGAAGGATAAAGAGTGCAAAAAGATACATCTTTGGAGTTATATTGAAACCCTGAATCTGTGTGCAGGAGATCCAAGTCTGAATTAGGCTTCATTTAAGGTGAGAGTTCCCTCGTGTGTAACAACGTGGCCCAGGGCACTGTCTGCTATGGAAAAGGTGATGGAAAACCTCCATGGGTCTTCATTAAAATTTCAACTTTCCTGCCCTGGATAAAGAAAACCATAAGACACCTCTAACTGCAGGAAGATGGCTATCATCTATAAGTTGATCAGAATTACCTCGAAGAGGTGCCAGCAAATGAATAAATGTCTCTCAGCTAAAAGAAAAGTGTTGGTTTATTCTCTGCCCCTCATTCACAGGCACCAGCTCCCAAAACCCCATAGAGATCGACACCCCGTTCCTTCATTAACATAAGTGACTTTCCAGGTCCTGCCCTTCAGCTAGGACTAAAGCTGAGCTACATCAGGAAATTAGTAAATCTTTCTGGTCACAGAATGTAGGGAAATTCTTACCTCCTTCCCGTCAAATAGCAATGAGCACAGGGAAACACCTTGATCCTAGACAGCAAATGGGTATTACCTACTGCTGCATCTCAAGGACACTAGTCCTACACACCACACTGAGAGGGAGGATATTTGCTTCCTTCACAGTCAGAGAGGTTACAGTATTGGAGATGAGTCCCTGAAAATCAGCCCAATCTCATGTGAGCTGAGTCCCCTTCCAGTCCTTCTCTGCCCAACTCTGAGTTCTCTGGGCTGTGCTTGGTGCACAGTCCTGGCTGTCCCTTCTTCTCCAGCCCTCATTATCACAGAATTCAGAGCACCAACTCCAGACCAGGCTGATCTGACTGATCCCTGCCTCACACCCCTCCACCTAAGACAGAGTTCTGTGTGGTTCCAGCAGGAACTCACCACTGGTATGAAACCCAGCTCTCATCCTGCACAGAAAGGATCAAAGGGACCAGGCTTGAGGAGGCACCAGTCTGGGCTCATGTGCAGAGGCCCTCTGTGTGTCTCCCCATAACACTGGACCCCATCTTCCACTGGGAAATTACAGGTGAAACCCTCATTTCCACCATAACTTCCCCCATGTTCTCAGCATCCACTATCTACCTGGGCACACAATCTGACTCCCTTTCATCCTGTTTTTCTCAGTCACTGCTGCCACTAAGCTAAGACTCCCTATGGCCACCTTAGACTATAACAGTTTAATTCAGAAAGGGCTCCCTTCTAGTGGAACTGTAAGGCACATATGTTTCCATCAATCAACTGGTGCTCAGTGAATACACAGTACCAGGCATTGGTGACACAAGTGAGCCCCACACAGCCTCTTTCATCTGAACCCAGAGTCTGACAGTTGACATTTTCATTACATGGTCTGATCCCTCTCCCTCCTTCATGTGAGTCTGTGTGGAAAGTCCACAGAAGTCTCAGTGTTTGTTTTCATTGCTGGTTATCGTCCTATTAATATCACATGTGACTCTGGAAGAGCAGTAAGTGAGCTTGGAAATGACTTCAGTCCTTTAGGTACTAGAAGTGAAGTTTCCAAGCTGTTCACTGGAGCATCTCCTCCCCGAGGAGTGAGCAGGGGTACAGACAAGAATCAGTGAAACCACTTCACTGTCATTTGATTTTCTAGTAGCAGGTATATCTATCATGATAGAGAACAAAATAATTTAGAGTCTGACTCTGAACACTCATCCATTATTCTGACTAGAGACATACTCCTGTCAGGACCACAAAGTCCTGTCTGTGCAAAATTCACCCAGACTCAGGGAGCCTCACCTGGTCTGGAGAAATAGGGAAATCCTCTGCTCTTTAGTCTCTGGTGATTGCTGCATCCATAGTTTCAAGACAACCTATACTCTCTAGTGTTGGGGAAGTCCTGGCTAGCAGGCCACATTCATGTATATGAATTTTTGACAGGCATGAATCCCAGTGTCTTGGGCTCACCTAGTCAGATGCTACCCAGCAGGTCATTTCTATGAGAAGAGCCACAGACACCCCGGCCATAATTGTGAGAACCACTCAGCGGTGTCCTGTCACTGCAGGGAGGGTCTATTGTTCCACTGGGTCTTATACCCTTATGTCCCAGGGCTTTCCCACACACTGTGATCTCATTCCCACCCCCTTCCCATTGTGTCTTAGAGCTGTAAAGAAGGTAACCCCGTGACTATCCTTGGAATCCAATGGTAGGTTAGAATGCCTTCCTCTACCATCAGCTACAGAGGAAGGTCAGCTGACTGCTGAGGTGAGCCCCCTCAAGCCCAGGTAGAGTAAACCAGTGAAGCCACGGGCCATGTGCAGTTGGCAGGCTGGGGAACCTGGGTGTGAACACCATCTCTGCAGTGAGAGTGCAGGACATAGAGCTGGAAGTCCACAAACAGTTCAACTCTCAACAACCATTGCAACAGTATCATCGGATATACACGGAGCACCCCAAAGTTGAAGACTTTTTTTAAGGTAAGATCAGCAGCATCGTCCATGCCCAGCCCTGGTCACAGTCAAATTTTGAGATATGAGAAGTGGGAACTAGCTATATCCCTACTGACTCAGCCTTTCCATCAGTCTAGCTCTTGTCCTGTCTTCCTCAGGGAGGGAGGACCATCCCATAGCCACTGATGGGCAGTGGCTTCCTGGAGGAGGACAGCAAGGGAATAGTCAGGACCAGCCTGGATCCTTGTGACCAAGGTGGGAGACCAGACCTGCCCTATCCTGGATCCCACCCATTGTCCTAAGAGAGACACCCCTCCCCGGAGTTAGGGGGGGAGGCAGGATCAGAAAAAGATCCAGCTCTGTTCCTCCACCATCCACCCACCTGGGACTCTAGAGTTCCTTTGTATATAAAAACATGGTCCAGGGCATTGTCTCTTTTGGAAAAAGAATCAGAAACATCCAAGTGTCTGCATTAAGATGTCAAGCTTTCTGCTCTGGAGAAAAAGAACAATGAGCTTCTTCAAACTGCTCTGCTTCTTCCTCTCTCTTACTGCCTGCACCTTTCCAAAAAAAAAAAAAATGCAACAATCTGAGGTGCTCTGAGAGTCATCCGTCCAGCTCTCTGGGACAGCGGGAGATCAGGGGTGGCTGCCCAGAACCTCATAAATGTCCATCTCCAGAGCGGAAACTGCTGATTCCCTCTGTGTCCACCAAATTGTCTTACAGGCTATAGTTTATTGGGTGAATAAACGTTTGCTTCTATTTTTTCAGCAAGATCTAGGTCTTTTTTCTAAGAATATATTCAGAAAAGTGATCTCATTTAAAATCAGCCACCCTAGAGAAGGCTGGCTGAAAAGAATAATGCTCTTTGCCATGTATGAGAGCATGTTCCTAGACTATGTGAAAATGTATTCTGGGTATAAAAGTAATACATACTCATCATAGAAAGTTAAACACAGAGTGTATAAATGAAAAAAATTTCAAATGACAGAGAGTTTCACCACCCAGAGATTATCACCATGAATGTTTATATATTTCTCCTTCCACTCTTTGTCTATGTATTCACAAGATGCTGTTCCCTTAGAAGAATTGGGATTCAACTGTTTAGATCTCACAATATCTTCCTTTCCACTATTCTTTCTTGTCTTCATATTAGTGACAGTGTTAGGATCACCTGTTGGCATTTTTTTTTATAATTGATGGATGCGGGAACATCAGAGACATGGCTCCCTGCACAGTAGACAGAGAATACTAATGTACGGTGATTATTAGGATGACTGGCATTTATTTCCCCGGCACCTGGCAACAGCAACCAGCATTTCTCCAAGGAAACCTCCTCCCCTCACTAGAGAACCTACTGTTGGGTGGGACAGTTTCCACCTAAGCTCAGCTTAAGGGGTGCTAACTGTCCTAAGCATTAGCCAAACCAGGCCACTCAATTCTGATGACTTAATGATTACTTGCTTTGATCTAGTGAATACCAAGTATTCACTTGTATTCAAAATTATGAAATAAGTGGGGTTTCAATTAATATGTTACTATTCTCCCTTTTTTTGGCTTTGTTTTGGTTTAATAATTTTTTCATTTAATTTTAAAATAATGATAATAAAATAACATTAAACTAAACCATTGGACCTTGACAACCAAACCGAGATTACCAGAAGGGAAGAGGGCTGTGTGATTACATGGTAGAGGGGCGTCTGTTTATTATTTTATTGTTTTTTCCCCTTTCTGTTTCATATTTTTCATTTTGCTTTTGCTTAATAACAAGAAAAATAGAATAAGAGAAGCTTTCTTTGCTGGAGAATATTTACATTTAAAGAAGGGGATCAAAATATTCCAAAAATGGAAGGCTGGAATGATGGTAAAAGAGGAAAGGGGGTTATCATTAGCGGTATTTGGGTGTGTCCTTCACAGCCTGCTCCTAAATTAAGCCCTAACCCTTAGCTCACACCACCAAGTAACCCCTCATCATAGCTCTGACCATCTTGTTACTAACCACAGATTCTCAGCTACTCCAGCCAGCTGTGAACTTCCCAGGGGCAAGAACAAATCTCTTGTATCTTGGGAACTAGCTTGGTAAATAATTATCCATGGTTTCATCAGAATGGAAAAAGCCAAGAGTCAATAAATGGAAACACTCTTGATTTAGTCCCTGAGGGGTTTTGGGGGTTCTTGACCCCCTGCTGGCTGAAGTCACCACCTGCACTTTCTTGTTCCTTCTTCATGCTGTGACTCAGCGGTAGAGTGCAGCCTTGATGATAGTGCTGTTCTCACCTAACCCAAGCCCGAGAACTTTGACAAACCATCACAGGTGACGACACTCAGCAAAACCAGAGAAGCAAGATCTTTGAGGTCTAGAGGTCTGTAAGGTCACTGAGACACCCCACTTCACGCCCTTCTGGGGATTTTGTGTCTGAAAGGAAGAGACAACCACCACTCTGACCTGGGTCAGAGACTTTCAGGGAAGACGTACCTCATCCTGCTCATGTTGGTCCTTTTTCTGCCCCCTGAGACTGGGACAGGTAAGGCACCGCCCCTTTTCCAGAGACTTGAGCTCATCTCATAAAACCCCCTATACTGCTGACCCTTCTACCCAGCACAGTCAGAGATTTCCTTCAGTTTGAGTCCAGGAACTTTCTGATCCCCAGTTCTCATCCCAAACCCAGACTAACAAGTCCCATGCCTCATAGACACTCAACAAACATGGAGGGAAGATGTTCATAAGAAGTCTTAGTATGGGCCTCTTGTCTGTCACCTGGGATGTTTGTACAAAAGTCTTGTGGCAGAAGATGTGAAGCTACAAAACACAAGAAATTGAAATCTCTCATCCAACCTAAGAAAGGGTGACTCAGACCTCTAGGCTGCAGTGGTAGCTCTCTTGGACCCAACTGAGGAGTCAGTTAAATTTCTTGGTGCCCTCCACCCCCTTACTCCTGCCCAGGAGAGCAGTGAGGAGTATAACTGAGCTCCCAAGTGGCTATATGACTGTGCCCAAGATCTCTTATTGCCTTGACCCTGCCCCAGACCTGAGTACCCATTTTCAGTCCCATCTCTTGCCACCCCAGGCCCACTGTCTGGTAGTGACCCTCCCTGCACCCCTATGGCCTTGAAACTCACCAGCATTGTCCCCACCAAATCTCACCCAAGGACTAACTGGAGGCCATTCATACAGCTAAAACATGCTGAGAACCTAGGCCCAAGGACATGATGACTTTTAGAAAATCCAACTCCATAAATTCTGGGGTAGACTATTAGAAAATGGTACAAATTGAGCAGGACTTTAGCAGAGACTCCAAGGTTTGGGAGGTTCAGTGAGAAAGGAGGCATCAGGAGAGTCCTGTTCACAGCCCTTGGGGCTCCACCATCTTGAAAACAGATCTCCTCTCCTCCAAGCAGGTGTCTGAAGTAGGACAGGAAGAACCAATACTGCCCCACTCCTTTTAGAGGGGTATCTGAGGCTTGTGGGTCGAAAAGGGTTATTCTATTATGGAAGAGTGTGGGAAGACCTCTCTCGTGTCTGCAAGGCTCCCTCAGTCACCACCTTCCTCAGCCTTCCCTCCTGACCACAGCCAGTCCCAGTTAACCCATCTTCCAGTCTTTTGTTTCAGAGGATGTCACCAGGGGTCATGAGGCCAGCCCCCACTCCTGCCCCTACATAGCATTTGTTCAGTTTCTCATTAAGGAGAGTATGAAGAAGTGTAGTGGTGTCTTCATGCGAAAGGACTTTGTTCTGACAGCAGCTCACTGCTGGGGAGGGTGAGGGTGGCAGCCAGCCCACACCTCCTGAGACCCCCACAGGCAAACCTGCCCCCTCTTGGGGCACTCCTAATGAGGCAAATCCATGAGAGTTCATCAGAGGACCCACCTGAGAGCATGCCTGGGGCCACGAAAGCTACAGGTGAGATAGGTGTGCTTTGGGGTCAGAGGGTCAGAGGTTAAGAAGAGAGGGACCACACTACCAAATACAGCAGTGGTAAAGGAGGAAAACATGTATTAAGGGTCTAAAGGCCAAGTCAGAGTAATTTCATGATAGTGCCTCAGTGTGGCTGAGAAGCAGAAGGCAGAGAGTCACTGGGTCCGGGTCCTTCTGTGACATCAATCTCCCCTCAGCTGCAGCCCAGCCCAGCCCCACCTCCACTTGCTCTTCACACTCTGGAGCTGTCTCTCCTGTGACTCCACCTCCCTCTCTGCTCTGGGCAGCTCAATCAGGGTCATCCAGGGGGTCTACAACATCAAAAAGCAGGAGGGAACCCGGTAGGTCACCCCCATGACAAAAGCCATTCCCCCACCAGCCTGTAATTCTAAGAATTTCTCCAGCAATATCATGTTACTAAAGATAAGAAACTCCCTGTTGTCTTTGCTCTCCTGGGTCCACATTGCTTCCCTCCCACTAACACCTGTCCCTCCTCTCCTGCCCATCCTGTTCTCCTGATGAGTTCTGGTGACTCAGGTGAGAGTGACAGGTCAGCCCATGGTGAGGTCCAGGCCCAGACCCACTGGCTGAGCTGGATTCTCTCATCAGTTTTCCAACAGCTGACGAACAGCTGATGAGAAAGGCCAGGCAGACTGCAGCTGTGAAGCCCCTCAGCCTACCTGGGGCAAGTGCCCAGGTGAGGCCAAGACAGTTGTGCAGTGTGGCCAGTGGGGAACAGGTGGCAACAGGCAACCATTCTGCAGGAGGTGGAACTAACAGTGCAGAAGGATCAGAAATGTGAAACCCGTTTCCCTGGCTACTATAGCAGGACCACCCAGATGTGTGTAGGGGACCCGAAGAAAACAAAGAGCAGCTTCAAGATCAGGTTTTCAGTATCTACCTAGACAGGCCATGGGAGACTGGAACTTGGGGAGTCCTGGGATATGGGTGAGGCCATGCCTTCATGCCTTGGTCTGAGAGCCTGGGCGGACTGTTTCTACAAAGCCAGTCTTCAGTACCCCCCAGCCCCCTGGCATGGATCAGGGTGCAAGGTGAGGAAGAAGTAGTCATCCCACAGCAGTGTTAACACTGGAGTTTCCCTGAGGATTGCAAAGAAAGGCTTGACCTGGGCAGAGCTGAAAAGAGCCAGGCTGAAGCGCCAGGACAGAGGAGGTAGGGCCCATGCCCTGGCCCTCATTTCCCACTCAGCCCCCTAACACAGCTCACCACCCGCTCCAGGAAGCCAGCTCAGTCTTTCTTCCTTCTGCCCACAGAGCCACTCCAGGGGCCTCCTTGTGTGAAACAATGTGATGCAGGGTATTCTAGGTTTCACACTCCTGCCCTAGATAAAGAAGACAATGAAACGCCCCTAACAGTGGCCATGAGGCTGAACTTCCTCTGTGTCTGACCATCTTTTCTGGGACAGAGACAAGGATTCTATGGGGCTGGGACACGGGACAGCAGGACCATCATAAAGGGGTCTCTACAGTGAAAACGACTGAAGTCTCAGCTCTTCCCTACACCATTTTCAATGTGCAGCCACACTGCTCCGGACAGCCCTCTGCCATCAGTTCTGGGTTTTGCTTCCTCTTTTCTTCTCCAGCTCTTCCTCCTCCCTAAACATAAGCTGTAAGATTCCTCAGTCTTACCCTTAACCCTCTGCAAGGGCTGAGTCTAAACTCAATTATGAAAAGGAAGTCTTCTCTCCCAAAAAATGATCCTCTCTGGTCCTTAGAAAATCTTGCCTTCAGTAAACCAACCACAATCAACAACTGCCCCCACCCACAATTTGGCAGCAAGAAAGGAGGAGGTCTGAGAAAGGAGAATAACTCCAAGGACCCAGGTGACCAGCAGCCATGCTGTGGCCACTCAGCTTCCTGTTCCCTGGGCCTCGCTCCAGTGGGGGCAGTTTCTCCCACAGCCAAGCCCACTTGTAGCTCAGGAGACGAAGATGTTCCTGCGATGGTCCTCAGCTTCACCTGGGTCCCCTTGCCCGGCCCTGCCCTGGGTTCTGCAGAGTTCAGTCACCCTTCTTCCTCCCTGATATACTGTCTCACACAAGTCCATTTTCTATCAGAGTGCCCTGGTCAGCAACTCTTTCCTTCTGGTTTCCCCACCTACCCCTTTTGTTCAGGCAACCTCTCTTACCTCCCTAAGAATCCCCAGTGTCCCTTGTGACTCCTCCTCTATTGCTGGTCCTAGAAACATGAGCTGCCAGCCCACCTGATGCCTATCAAAGTGGGCTGCATCTGGGCAGGACCAGTTCAAACCTCTGTCCAGCCCAGCATTCCTCAGGGGCTCATCCAACCTGCCAATGGACCCAAGGCTCCTGGCTCCCTCAGTCTGGATAATGGCAGCCTATGAGACAGGACTCCAGGGTTGTGGGGGTGGGAAAAGTACCACTCCACCATCCGCCATTAGATAGAATGTTGGTCTCTATCTCTGATCCAGGCTCATAACATTTCTGTCCCTGCCACTGGTAGAAACTGAAAAATCTTTCCTCGAAATTCCCCCTGGTTCCCTTCCATCCATCAAATAGATCAGTTTGATATCTGTATTTGTAATCCACAAGAACTCTTGTTTGAAAACATAAATAAATTTTGTGCATTTTGTCTGCTTTATGTGTTACATGATCCTGTTTGAAACCAGAAGAGTAGTGTGTGAAATTTGGAGACATGTGGAGAGGCCCAGGAAATTTCCAGCCTATCCTCAATGGAGTCCTGTTGACCATGAGGCAGGCAGAGAGGGAGGCGGCGTCAGGGTAGCCTGTCTTTCTTTCCACTACATGTAGGAGGTATGGCCCTTAGTCTGCAAGCCCATGAAATGCCATTTCCAGTGCAAGGCGTCTTACTGTGACAGGGAAGACCTTGGTTTAGAGGCCAGTATCCTTCAAACAGCATAATTAATGAGCTGGATGTGACAGAACATATAACAGTTGGACAGTGAATGAATCGAGGCCAATGGGAAAGAGAAGCATACGATTTCACTAGAAACCAAAAATAAATAAAACACATGGATAGGACAAGCAAAATCTCTCACATTTAAAAATAGAGGGAAAAACAAATTAAAGGTTACTTTTCACACGAAGTGCCCCAATGTCCTGCCAAGTCTTCCCTGCTTGGAGTCATGTGCACAGCAGGGGACAACTTCTCTCAATGAAGTGACAAATGCCACTCTTTGGAGAAGCCATCCACAAAAGAAATGTAGAGACCCCAGAAAGTCACCATTGAAGAGCTTCTAGTTCAAGGCCACAGATATCTGCCACTAGGGTTAAGGGTGTGTGGCCCGAAGGACAGTGCCTGATGGGTCAGTTCCCCCACCCCTTATACTTGATGGAAATGTACCAACAAGAACAAGCAGTCTCGTTAGTCATTATAAGTACATATTCTATCTTTTTTTTTTTTAAGAAATGAATTAAGACAAGTAGTCAGGAAGAGAGGGAAAATAAGCATATATTGATTGATTTAGTTGTTCATCTTGGTCATTGCCCCCAGCCGCAGATCATGAACCCAGGTCCTTGGGATGAACCCAGGACTGGGCCTGCCAGAGGCCAGTCTTGGCCACTATGCCCCCAGGACATGCCAGTACATATCTTCTTAAATGGTTTCTAAGTACATCTCCCTTTGTTTTTTTTTTTCTCTCTTGATCTAATGGTTTTACTTCTAGGATTCTGTCATAAAGAAGGTCTACAGAGTGTGCAGGCGGGAAGGAGGGGTATATTTATGAAGATGTTCATCATCATACCACTATTTAATAATAGACTCAAAACTGAAATCCATGTTATTGTTCAAAATAGGGAAATAATCAAATATGACAGCTCACATAATATCTACTTTATCTATCATTATCAAAAACTAAGCTGAGAAAACAAAAAGAAAAAAAGCTAAGGTTAAAGAACTGAAAACTAAATCTAAGGCTAAGAACTTAATAGACATGTTACCAAAAAAACTAATAAACATTTGAAAAAAATAAAAATTACTAGTCAATGAAAATTAAAATAATATTTTGCATATCTGATTGGAAATTACCAAAACAATAATCAGATTCAATTCTCAGACTTTGAGAAAATAGCATTTTCACACCTAGTATACAAAGGTCCTTTAAAAAAGAGAGGAAGAGAAAAAAAGCCTTCGACCAAACCATGAGTTATGCCAAGGAAACTGGACGAGGATATCCCTTATAGTTTTGTTACACAAGTCAAACCCTAGCAATAATGCCGATGTTTAGCTTTCTTAAAGTTACATATGATTGAACATTGTGGAATCTTTAAAATTATAACATGAAATTACATTTTGCCACCTGGGAGAATGTTCATCAGGCATATTTAGGTCAAGAGCAGATATAAGAACAGTGTGTATGTACTAACATCAAATCTTTGCTTATAAACATATTTCCATTTTAGACTCTTTTTTCTTCCTATGTATCCATTTGCCTATTTTTTCCTATAACTTTTATGTATTATTTAGATAAGTTGACAGACTTTTTATTAAATAGGAATGAGATGTTAAAACAATATTCACTAATAGATTTTTTAATAAAGTGAGGGAAATGCTTATGTTGAATAATTTAATCTACAGCATTCAAAATTAAATATATTGCGATCACACTCATATAAAAATACACATTAAAAAACCTGGATGGAAATACATCTGTTAACAGTGGTTAGTTGGGTGGTGAAATGAAAGCTAACATTTTTCTTCTTCCTGTTCTCTAATTCATTTAATATTTTAAATTGCATCATTGTTCAAATATTTTTTAGTGTTCCAGATCAGAAAAAAAGTGGGCTTAAGAAAGTTGGCACATATGTCAGTTAAGATAATTCTAACAATTCTAACAGGTAAATTTGGATTTCAGTGACTGATAAAACAAAAGTTTATTTCTTGCTCGCACACAGTCTAAAATAAGTATTCCTGGTGGGTATCATCCCCTTTTACTCTCAAGTATCCCAGTTTGGACAATAACTACAGGGTCAGCCTGTGATTGAGAGACCCAGGCTCAGTCCCCTAAAGTTCCCCACACTCATCCGCATCAACAAGAAGGGAAAGAGCCCAAATGGTCAGGCATGGGAGTCTGTAGTGTGTCCACATCACTTCCATTCTCATCCATTTTGCGCCAGCAGTCACGCAGCTGCCCCAAACCTCAAGTGGGGCTGGACAATGTCATTCACCTGTGTCCCTTGGAAATGAAGTATATGGTTTTTCTAAACTGCTAGCTTGTCTCTACCAGGAAGCTTAATAGTGTTTATTATATATAAGAATCAGGGGCCCTAACATTTTTTCTTCTTTTGAAACAAAAGCATTTCCATTACATTTTTCAAAAGGATAACACGGCAATGAAAATGAGCCACATAAAGTGTTAGGCTGGTGGTTGCCTGTTTTTAGCTAAATGAATATTTAGTTAGCATTGTATATACCACTTTACATTCTACTTTTTCCACTTAATATTACATGACAGAAAGCTGCTTCTTGTCATTAAACAATCTTCGAAAACATGACACTTTTTAATAGCTGGCTAGAATTTCATCCCCTGAATATGTCAAAATGTCTATTACTGTTCTTAACTGATCATTTTTTGGAACAGAGTCAGAATCTGAGGAACTGTATCCACCTCCACTCTCATCTTTATCCAGGGTCCTGGAGTCAGACACTCAGTCTCAGAAGGAAACTTATCTGCCAGGAGACACTGGGGCTTTGACCCTTTATTCAAATCTTTCTCTGTCACACCTAAGACATCCAAGACCCTTTCCCCTAACTATGATGAGAAAATGTCATGCTGCTACAGCAGATCATGTATCTCAGGACTCTCCCAGGAGAATGATCTTTCCTTGTGACCTGCTCTTCCCTACACAGATGACAGCACAGGCCAGGTCTTGGCAAGAAAGTGCCTCACTCCCAGCAGACACGTGTGGTCAGAAGAACATGGTGCTGGCACAAGCCTTCTCCCAGTCCTAACGCCCCATAAGTAATCACAAGCTCATCAGTAGAAATTTCCTGAGGAATTTCAAAAATATCCTTCTATGAGCAATATTAAGGTAGCCTTGAGGAGGTCCTGAATGCCTCGGGAGTACACTGGTCTCCTACAAAGCCAAAGCCAACTAGATTGGTTACTGACTACAACAGGATTGAAGGGAAGGGGAGGAAATGACCCAGCAATATCTGGCAACTGTCTACCCAAAAGATTTGATTTGTTGGTGGTGTAGGGGACCCAAGGAGGTAGGACTTTTCCTTCTTTAATGTCCTCACATCCCAGAGGAGAAAAAAAGCTGTAACTGACGGAAATGTAATAAAACAGTCAAAAGTAGATGTAACCAGCTATGGCGATTGTGCAATGGATCCGTTTCATTTGCTTAAATATTAATATTACATGTTTAATTCAAATTAAAACAGAAACCATATATCCCTCCTCTCTCCTCTCACATATTCCCTTTTCCATTCAAGTATTTTCTCTAATCTGGCCCTTGGGCAAATAGACTTTAAAAAAATATTGCAACATATACAGACATGAAAAACTCACAAAACATAAATGTAGACTTTAGAGAATCATGATAAAGTAGACACTACAATTATGTTAAGATATAGAACATGCTCAACATCCCAGAAATCCCCTACATGTCTCCACCTGGTGCCACCCTCCAAGTCCAGGTTAGTACTATTGGAATGACTTCTGTGAGAACCATTGCCTTGCTTTTCATCATACTTTTACCACCAAAGCATGCATGTCCGCCCAATACAGTTTAGCCTAGTTTTGAACTTCATGTTAAGAGAATCCTACTGAACATATTCTTCTTGAGTTCTTTCTCTCAAACTTATGTTGAAAGATTAATTCGTATAGCTGCATGTCACACAAGTTCATTCAATACTCCATATTATATCAATATGCCGTAAGTTGATTATTTGTGTTGCTGTTTCCCATTTGGGCCTCTAATGAATCATGTTGCCCGCATATTCATGGACATGTATTTGGTGGAAATTTGCATGTGTTTCATTAGGGTATAAACCCAGGATCAAGGAAAGGGTGCTAAACTGATGACTATAACAGCAATCTCCCTGCAATTTAAACTGATGTTCTGCGGTATCTACTGAGAGTAACACCTTGTCATATGCTTTTTGGCCACTTGAAGTTCCTCTTTTCAGATGATGATATTCAAGTCTTTTGCTCATTATTCTATGGATTTAATTATCTTGTCATATTGATTATAAGTCAGTGTATAATTTGAATAAAATTCCTTTGTGAGTTATCTGCATTGTAAGAAACTTGCCCCACTCCACAAATTGTCTTTTGCTTCTTCAGATTTTAATGTATCAAATTCATCAATCCTTTTCTTTATAGTTAATGCTTTTATGTATAGTTTTAAAAATCTTTATCTTGAAAATATTGTTGCATTACATTTTCAAATCTTTGTTCACCATTGGCTCTGTAATCCTCTAAAATGGATCTTGAGATCTGTGTGAGCTAAAGATCACAGTGTTTTGTTTGCTGTTGGGCTTTTTTTCAAGTAGAAAATGTGTCCCTACAAGACATCATACAGACACTGTCCTAGCACCATTTACTAGGGAGAAAAAAAAAAACAGACTTTTCCCTACTGCTCTGACATTTATGAAGTTCTGTCACAAATTGCAAGTACAAGTGTGTGTCAGATCTCTGTCTGATGGCTAGTCTATGACTCTGTGCCTCCCTCATACTAGGACTTTATTTGCTAAAGCAAGATCTCCCATCTTATTCTCACTCTTCAAGAGTGTCTAGGCTATTGCTGGCCACTTATGTTTCCACATATATCTAAAATCAACTAAGTTCTGTAAAATGTTCCTTGGGTACAATCAATCTGCAGATCACATTTGTTGAGAGAATTAATGTTTTTATAGTATTCAGTCATTCAATTCACAGACACGGAATATTTCTTTGTATAGATCTTACTGTCTCCTAATACAATTTCATAATATTCACCAAACAGCTCTGGCACACCTTCTTTTAGAAGTATGTTTTGTTATTTGATCATTTTATATAATTTAAATATTAAATTTTTCAAATTTGTGTTTTATAGAAATACGCTTTTTAATAGCTAGCTAGTATTTCATCCCATGAATATGCTATACAAATATGATTAATTTTAAAATTTTGAGTTTTAAAATTTATTTTGAGTCTAACAAATTGTTAAGCTACTTATTAATTATAAAATTTTTTGTAGATTCATTTGCATATTTGTCATGTCTTCATAATAACATTTTTTTCTTCCTTTCCTGTCCTTACACCCTTTACATCTATTTTTTGCCAAACTGGCTAATGTCTCTCATATAATGATGAAGAGAAACAATGATTATGGGTATCCGTGTGTCTGTGTATTGTTTCACTCATAGACAAAAAGCATTTATTATTTCACCATTCAGTAAAATTGGTGAATGAATGCTAGGTTTTTGTGGATGCCTTTATCAAATTAAATTCCTTTCTATTGCTAGATTTCCACAAATTTTTAGATGAATGAATGAACTTTAAAAAATGATCTTTTTACTTTATACAATGGAAGCCACCCCAATATGGAAACAACCTGTGTCCATTAATTGGATAAAGAAAATGTCAATGTATATACAGTGATATACTGCCCAGACATTTGAAAAGATTAATTTTTCCATTTACAGCAAATGGATAAAACTTGAGGCTATTATGCTAAGTGAAATAAATCAGAAGGAGGAAGAAAAATATTAGATGATTGCACTTATATGTGGAATATAAGGTGGGGAAATCCAATGAAGTAACAAAATAAAATTTAGATAAACTAGTGGTTAGACAACAGAACTGTAGTTGCTAAAAGGAATGAGGATGGGGGCATTGAAGAAGGGGTGGGGAGCGCCTAGAAGATGGGTGGGAGTTTTTATTATTATTATTTGTTTAATTTTTTTAAATGATAATTGACCTGTAATGATTCTTCCCCATATTGTCTTCATTGTGTTTGACATGAAGGTTTTGCTGGCTTTATTGAAAAAGATGAGTAGTATCTACTCTTTAGAAGATTTTATCGAGCATTCTTTGAGTATTTTGTAGAGATTTCCATGACTCTATATGAACCTGATGGATTATTTTTGACAACTAAATCAATTATTTAATGTTTATTATAAGATTCAAATGAGTATATTTCATTAAGATATATTTTCTAGGGATTTTTCATTTTTCAAATTGACAATTTATAGATTTCAAAATTATTGTCTTTCCAATGACTTATAATATAGACATGATTTATATGCTTTGTATATACATATATATGGATATACTTGTGTGTGTGTATATATTTGTGTATGTGTGTGTATATACATATAAACCCAAATATAAACCTTTTCTCAGTTATTCCAAATAATTCTTCTCCCACTTTGTGGACTTCTCGCTATCTTAAATAGTATCTTTGATTATTTGAATTTCAGGTTTTTTTAAAGAAAAGACGCAGGCAGGAATGAAGGCAAGTAGGCAGGCAGAAGAAGACAGAAAGAAGAAGCATTTATTTTATTTCTATTTAGATTGTTTTCCAATGGACCCAGGGCTTGAACCCAGGGATATGTGGCTTGCTCCTTTGGAGGCAATTTATCTAACCACTATTCCATCAAGACATACTGTAATTTTTAATGTATATCAATTTACCCATTTTCCCTTATAATTTTTTATAGTTAGTACTTTTTTATCTTGTTGAAAAACTTGCCCTACCTTAAGTTTTCAAGAAATCTTCTTACCTTAGCTTGTAGAACCTTTATTTCTCTTAAATTAATCAATTTGAGGCATACTGTTAAACGATCAGGTTTCATCTTTATTCATATATACCCAAAAATTGTTATAACCTATCTTCATGGTTATTAACCATTTTGAGCTCACTTTTTATTTCCATTGTAGATTTTTGTATTATTTCCATTTTAGTACTTTGCCCCATTTAGTTATCAGTCTATTTCTTTAAATATATAGGTATTTTTCTGCTCATGTTCTTATTATGAATTTCTCACTTAAATTCATTATGGCTTATAACAATATGTAACTTTAATCTTTTGAACAGTTTTTGAGATCTGCTCTATAGCCTAATCTACAGTCAATTTTTGGTAAGGAGTGAAATCTTCATTTGTTGGGCAAGTTCTTCTATACATGTTCACTTTTTTCATCAGTTATTCATTAATTCTGCATCACTGGTAATTCATTTATGTGATATTTTGAAGTCTTCCCAAATAACTACACAGCGTTTCACCCTGGGTGGCATTACTCATTGCTGCATTGACCAGTCAGTTTTAATTCACATTGTATTGGAAAATAATTTGTCTTTCTTTAGTTACTCTTAGGATTTCTGTCATTTCTATAACATTGATTTCTGGGCATGAATTTCTTTTTTGTATTCTGATTGAAATGTATTCATCTCTTAACCTCTAGTTGAACATTTTACACCACCTTTGAACAAAAATCTCAGTCACTGTGTTTCATTATCTCTTTTCTCATTCTCTCTCTCCTAAAATTCCAATTAAATATATGTTCAATCTTATAAATCTGCCAGCTTTTATATTTCTATCTACATGTCCCTCTGCACTCCTTTATTGGCACTTCTGAGCTCTTTCAGGTTATCGTTTTTTTCCATCCTTGTCTAACCTATCATTAATTTCGAAAAATAATTTTCCTCTGTCCTTATTGTCCATTGTTTTTTCATCATGGTGTGATTTTTTTGTTTATTTTCTAATTATTTATACTTATATATATATATATGCTTCTTATACTTGAAAATAAATTTTAGGTGTAGTTCTGATTCTGGAATGAAGCTAGATTTGCATCTGATTCTACCTGGTACTTTGGGACATAGTTTATAGCCACATTAATGCAAGTTCAAGGTTCAATATTCCATGAAAAATCTATGTTAATTCCAATCCCTCATGAAATTACTTGCAAGGACTAGCCCATAACATCATCTTGTTATTTTGAGGATGAAATCCAGTTTATTGAGGCAAGGTCTCTGATTAGACCAACTACTGTAGGTCATGATCTTTAATTTCTACACCCCTCAACTTACATCAAAGCAGAAGTTTTAATTTTGTGGATTTTGCAGATTCCCTAAGAACAATGGTGGTTGCCTAACTGGACTTGTATTATTCTTTCAGGTGAGCCTGATAATTACTCCTGTGTGACAGTTCTTTAGGACTTTTAAGACTTAGGTATTTTAAACATCTTTGGTTCAGGTTGTTTTTAGTGAGAAGATTGGCATAAAATCTTAGGTTGTTAATGAAATCCACATCTCTATTAAGATCATCAAGTACATATATTTTCTTCCCCTTTTTCACGTGTACAGATTGTTCTTTATTCTTTTAATTAGACTGATTTTTAAAAACAAAATAAAGCATCGCAAAAATTTAAGTAACAATAAATTACCCTATATGCTAAGATACAAAGTTGTTATGCTATTTTCTCTTTTTACCCCTTCTACATATTATTTTTCAGGTACATAAAGAAAGTTCATGAGGTTGCAGTCATAGAGCAATATTAAAGAAAGGATTAAATTCTTTACTACTCTGAAAATGTGAAAACCTGTGTATATTATACAAGGAAAGAATTCTTCACATTCATTAATTTTCAAATGAATCTATCACAATTCATAAAAGATTGGAAATTGTCTTAGTGCTTAATTCTGATATTTTTACCAAAATTATGCTCAATACTAAAGCTTTTATGCACATAGACAGAGTCTTCTAAGTATTTTTAAGAATGTCTAACAACGCACAATTCTCTGCAGTCCTCATCATGCCTTCTTGACGTGGAATGTGTGACTCCAGCTCTTCATGTACTGTAGGCAGCACAGTGAGGATGAACCTCCTTCTTAGAAGCTACCGCCTCTGGGGCAGAGAAAGAGGCTTGGGTTGTTTGGCAACCTCTATCGTGGATGAAATGGAAATCTTAAATGTTTCAAGGCAAGATTTGACAGCCCTCAATAAAATCAAGATTTTTCTGCATGCAGGGAAACTTCTGAGACACAAACCTTAGGTAAGAAGCAGGAAAACAGACATCTTTAATTATGTTACCATTTTTGCTGAAATTCATTATCAGTGACAGAGTCTTTTTCCTTCTTTCTTTCTCTGGAGGCAACTTCTACCCACTCAAGAGAGAAAGCTACTCAATCTGCCTTGACAAAATCAAGTTAGGAGTGGGAGCAGCCAGGGTCCACAGGGGACCAAAGGGACAGGCAGATTTCATCTTTTCTCTTTTGCCTTCTCTGACCTTTTCCTCATGTCCTCACCCACATCCTACTACCACATTCCACTCATCTTTCATTCATCCTTGTCCTTGCCTTACAAAGAATAAATGAATAAGCAGTCCAGGAAACTTGCAAGTATTTAGAGAAACTCTGAAACTCCATAGAACTGAAGCTCTAATCCTAGAGGAGTAAAGTGGAGAAAAATGGCAGCTACTAGGTTTCACGTATCTTTGGGATATTACTGAAGTTGATAAGTTTAGCAGAGGGTCCAAAGCTGCCTCCTGGCAAGCCAAGGTTCCCATTTTTGCCACCAGTACCAACTCAGCAGCTGTTAGAGAGATCAGTGTTGGCTTGGGTTATTCTCTCTTCCCCCAGGTCACTGGCAGTTGTTGGGTAAGCTTCCTGGCAGGTCTTGAGTGATGAAACCCATCACACGAGCAGGAAAATAGGACTGAATTCTCCAGCCCCACCACCACCCTTCCTTCCTCTCTGGGTGGCTAAAAGTCTGACAGGAGGAAGCACCAGCAGCGACTGACTGGACAGCCTTCCTGAGAAGATGCAGTCACTCCTGCTCCTGATGGCCTTTCTCCTACCCACCAGGACTGGAGCAGGTGAGTGACTGCCCCCTTCCTCAGAGGTTCAGCTCACCCCCATAGACTCTGGAGTCACTGCCAAGGCACTTTCTAGCTGATCACTGGGCAAGTTGTGTGAATTCACAGTTCCTCCTATGACTCATCTGTACAATTAGGGTAATATTAATACCCATCTCACGGAGTTGCTGTGAGAATTAAGTACATCAGATCCTGGAACTGTCCCTGGTCTGTAGTACATACTACATATATATGCTCCTAAATTCATTCTGCAGCCCATGTGTCAGAGCCCAAGAGAAAAAGATACATCAATAACCTCATCCTATGTATATTCTCAAAAGCCAGTCTCATGCTCATCATGAGCTGGCCATAATCTGGACCCAAAGAGCTCTAGATGGGTCCAGCAAAAATCCACAGGGAACTTCTGGGAGATGCCACTTCAGAGACTTAGGATTTGTTATGCCAACAGCAGATCATGGTTCCTCAAAACACTTACCAATATGGGAGACTTAAATTGGCCATCCTGGATCCAGGGTTGTTCTCTTCCTCTTGGGGAGAAGGGAGGAAGTTGAGGTGTGGGATAAGGAATGGATCTCTCTTCAATCTAGCAGTGTTTACTGCAGAACCCCCGAGTCCATTTCTAATATGTGATGCCCTGTGACCCCAATTCTCATTCTCACCAGCCCCTTCCCCTGACTCATCTCTCCTATCTTTTCTGAAGCCACTGTAGGGACCATACCCCATTCAGGGAACACAAAGATAAATGTTAAATGATTCCTTCCAGGAGAGATTATTGGGGGCCAGGAGGCCAGGCCCCATTCCCACCCCTACATGGCGTATCTTCAGATCCGGACTCCAGTGGGCCGGAGCACTTGCGGGGGATTCCTGGTGAGAGAAGACTTTGTGTTGACTGCAGCTCACTGCTGGGGAAGGTGAGGCCAATGAGGACATAGGGGAGGGAAATAAGAGTGTGGCAGGAAACAAGTCAGAGTAAAGGATGAGACAAGGACTTGATCAAAAAGAGCAGCAGGACGAGACAGAAGGCATTCACTAGGGCTCGAAATATAAATTTAAGCAACTTCCCAAATTATTCTGGGCTTTCGGGAAGCAGACTGCAGAGAGAGCAGAGCTCTGGAGCAGTCCAAGGCCTTCAGGTCCCTCGGCTGCAATCTTGTCGGGCCCTGGGCTGTGCCCTTGCCCTGTAGAGGTGATGGAACCCCCCCCTCCCCCGGCTAGCTCCTGCAGTTCATTCTCTAGGCTGGTTCTCCTTTGCAGCCCTATAACCGTTATCCTGGGGGCCCATGACATCCAGAGACAGGAAGCAACCCAGCAATATGTCACTGTGAGGAGAGCTATCCGCCACCCTGATTATGATCCGCAGACCAACCAGAATGACATCATGTTGCTGCAGGTACCGCCTGCCTGACCTACAGCTTCTCCAGTGACCAGGCTCCTTCTCAGCCTGAGGGCTTCGCTGGAGGAGAAGCAAGGAGGGTGTGGTTGCAGGGCGGTTGGGGGGGTCACAGGTGAGCATACGGCAGCCCCCGAGCACCTGCACTCTCCCCACCAGCTGGAGCAGAGAGCCAGACTGAATGCATTTGTGAGGCCAGTGAATCTGCCTGCACCCCAGTCCAGGCTGGAGCCTGGGACCACGTGCACTGTGGCCGGCTGGGGCCTGATCGGCCTGAACAGGAGAACAGATCGACTCCAGGATGTGCAGCTGAGAGTCCAGCCGGGTAGAGGTTGCAGAAGACGCTTCAGTTTCTACAACCCGCAGACACAATTATGTGTGGGGAGCTCCAGGGAGAGGAAGTCCGCCTTTAGGGTAAGGCCTGGGCAGCTAGCGACACTGCCTGAGGCAGGGGACCTGGGTGAGTCTGTGCCAACAAGGCGATGGGAACAGACAACATCCCCAAGGCCTCGGTCTGGGGACATCCCCCAAAGTGAGCTGCAGACCTTTTCCCTTCAATTAGGTCTCTGGGGAAATGGGCAGAGGAGGGGACACACAATGAATACATGGGCAGCCTTTTCCTGAGGAAGGTGAGCTACTTTAACTTGGATCAAGCTGGAGATAGTAATCATAACCAGAGCTGAAGCGCAGTGACAGCAAGATCCAGAAGCTTGACTCTTACACCCAGATCACCCTCTCTTCTCACACACATGCAATAACTAGAACTCACCCATCTCTGCCTTCCTTACAGGCCAGTCATTGGGGCAGCAGGACCAGGGAGATCTGGCTCATGGTCCCTTTCTCTCTTTGGTGCAGGGAGACTCCGGAGGTCCCCTGGTGTGTAACAATGTGGCCCAGGGCATTGTCTCATATGGAGACAGTGTGGGGACCCCTCCAGCAGTCTTCACCAAGATCTCAACCTTCACACGATGGATACGGAGAACAATGAGACAATTGGACCAGTCAGACTGATTCTCTTCTCTTGGGGCCGAGACCAGCTGGGAATATGGGGGAGTTGCCAGTCTTCATAAAGATCCTTGTCTAGACTGAAAATCACCTCCTTTTCATTTGTTCACTAAACTTGATTGCTCACACAACAAATGTATGCCAGAACCAACTCCAGGAAAATGGGGTGTCTTCTCCAGGACAAATGAACCCCCACCGACAATCTGAGGATCTATGTGAGCTTCTTCCCTCCTCTAGACTTGAGTCTCCCCTTCCTCACTGCCTGGAGAGTGATGGAAGGACACGTCTCTGTCCAGGACAGAGACCACCCTAGCAGAGACTCCTCTACTAGATGCTAATGAACATTCTCACACTGTGTGCTATTGGTAGGATGGGCAGATGAATGGAACAGAATTGAAACTCTATACAAGGTCCAATTTAATATATGATAAAAGTTGATATGATATGCTATGATAAAATTGATATCCAAATCACTGGGAAATGGCGGCTTTTTCATAGACAGTGTTAGAACAACTGTAGTTATTTGGGGAGGCGGATAAAATTGGATCCACTCCTCACAACACAATCTAAAATTAACTCCAAATGACTCAGAGCTCTAAAGGTAAAAAATTAAACCCTCAAGGTACTGAAATAAAGAAAAAAGTTTGCTTGCTTCAAAATAGCAAATACTTCAAAATAGTACATCCATCTTCACAGCAGCACTGCTCACAATCACTAGGAGATGGAAGGTATCTGCGTGTCAATCAACAGAGTTCTTTTCCCAAACCCTATCCCACGCCAATCCCTCTATAAACTAACGTTCTCATTTTCAGTATGACAAGGGTTTGCTTCTTGTCTCAAGACTATAAAGTTATATAAAACTCCACACAAAAAGTTGACTAAAGTAACATGACTTTTATCTTAAAGGTTACTGATTATCTATATCAATATTATATTCAAATAAAAAATACTACAGTCACACTATTTTAAACCATGCTTTAAACACCTTCTTAAAGCAACTGCAGAATCAGTTGGGAAGTTTTTCCACATCTACCAAAATGTTAATTATTCCTTGCAGTGTGACATTTACCTTCTGAACTTTTGCATCTTCCATAATCCCCAAGAGATAATCATTGAACACACGTTTTATACAATCGAGCTGACTACAGAAATGCTTTGTTAAATCTGACCAGTATTTTATGTATATTTCTTATCAGAAAGTCATTTGTCCAATATTCAGTATGAACCATTTATCAACAAAATTTTAACCAATAGTACATCTTTATCAACACTCATTTTCTCTATATTTGCTACCAGCTATCCATAGGAATTATCTACTATTCATGTGCTCTGGGAGCTCACAGTCTCATTATTAAATGTTCACAATGGCAAAAAAAAAGAATATTTGGTGGTGGAAGGAAGGATGAGAGAACAGTGGAAGAGTTACAGGCAGCCCCTACTCTCTATGACATATTCTTTTTTTTCCCCCTGCAAAACCAGAAAATATTTTATTATCCAAGATGTTGAAGGGACAGGTTTGACATACAACATTAAGAGCAGTGATGGTCAATGTGGTGCTAAAGTTGTAGTTTAATGAGGCTTTGAGGATTTAGTTCAGTCAAAAAAGTTTCACTCTATCTTGGGTAAAGAAGAAACAAGCTGGCATGGGCATCTGACTGAAAAGCATCTCACCAGCAAAGCTTCATCCAACAACCCGCAATTTGCCCTGCTGTCCCGGAGAACAGGTGTCATGGAGACTTAAACACTGGAAACTTCTGAGTGAAATAGTGGACCCCCAAACTTGGCACAGGGTCCCAGTGGCTTCCACTTTACAAGACCAGCAGTTAATCTAACAAAAGCCTGAATTCATTTCCTTCTTGCTCCATTGATTGCCAGCTGAGAGAGATCTGATTGCTGTCTGTGACATTTTCTTAGGGCAGTACCTCAGGGCTCAGGCCCAGGAAACAGTAAGAGGAGATCCATTTCACTTCCACATCTTCCTCTGCCAGCCAGAGCTCCCAAGACTGTTCTGTCGCCAGCTCCTCAGCTTTAAGGTCTCTCCAGATCTCACATTGCTCACCTCAAGAAGACAATACCTCTTATAAACATCCCGGAAGCCAGGTCTACCACTTCTCACACCTCTGCCCTCTTTTCCTCGTAAATAAGCCTCAGCAGCAGAACTTTGACAAGAAAGTATTTTATACACTGCAAACTAGTACAAAAGAATACAGTTCCTCCCTCTTTCTCCAGGTGCAGATTCCGCGTATAAGAGGCCCTGTGAACTTGACTGGAATTTGGTAAAATCTTGACAAGTTCATGTTCAGAAACCTCACCAGAACTTCTCCCCCAGCCCAAGATGAAGGCAGACCTCTGGTCTTCAGAGACTGGTGCCTCCAACCTGGGCCGAATATACAAGTCAGGGAAACCTAGACACTAGTCATTCGTCATAACTATAGCAGAATCATGGAGATGAAGGATGGTGTCTGAATTGGGGAAAAGGTGGTGTCCTTGGAGAAAAGCATGTGAAACTCAAGTGGGTGAACAGTGGGTAGCCCAGGGCCACTCCTGATAGCTCATAGGATAGACTTTATTACATACTTGTGGGAAAACTCTCTAATGTCCATGCATCTGCTAAATGAATAATGATTCCAGGTGACTTGACTCCCAGAACACTTAAGAAATCCATCAGACTGTAATCACAGTTGCTTTTTCAAGCTTCCACTGAAATTTCAGAAGTACTGTTTTCCAAAATTGCATTGTAACCCTCTGTATTGAGGCACAACAAACTGCTAAACCATTTCAATAATCCAGAATGTTTAAATATTTGTTTTCCATGGTTCTATTGTAACTTGGAATAGGTGTCACTGATAGAGTTTTTAACATAATTTGAAGGAGCCCCACCTCCTGGGATTTGAAAACCTTTGCTGACATGACAATTGTCACTTAGACCCCAAATTCCCAGGGCAAGAAGAGACCAGGACAACTAACACAAACCAGAACAAACTGTACCCTCTTCACTTTTCTTGTGAAAAACAGATGTCACCCATGTCGCCCTCAACATCATAGACAAAGAACCCATCACAGAAAATCCCTGTTTGTGGAGCCATCCCACATCCTAGTGGAGATAAAAGACAAGGCTGGAGATAACCCAAAGTAGTCCATACCTGCTTTTCTGGCTCAGCAGCTGTTCAGGGCCCCACACTCTGTCCTCTCCTCCAGTCTGACCTCCAGCTGGGTCCCAAGTCACTAGGAGTTCATACAGGTTCTGCAGGCAGGGTTCAGTAGACATAGCTCTTCTTTGACTCTAGATCCCAGGGAGAGCAAGAGATAAGTTTTCATCTTGTCTCCAAGCCACATGAAACACAAGACTGAATGGCTTCTGCTCTGATTTCCTTCATCCCGCACCACAGCTAAGACCAGTTGATACAGGGACTGATGTACAAGGAGGCAAGTTAGGGGTATCTGAATGATGGTCAATATCTGGACACACTCCAGGAAGTGAAAATGGAGATACATCAGGAGAAAAAACGATCATTGACTACTATGGCCATGACCAGTTGTGTGTGTGAAATCCAAAGAAGGCTATTGCAAGGATAAGGTGACAGCTATATGCCAGCAGTCAGCCAGAGAGAGAAAAATCCTAAGGACACTAGGAAATATTATGCCCACAATCTGAATAACTGGTTTACCAGGGTCCACAGAGTCCCCAACCAATCTATGACCTTGTACCTGATATTCAAGGAGCTAGGGTAGAGCTGGAGACAGTGACCAGGATGGGGTAAGGAGATGCCCCAGGATGACAATGACAATGTCTCTCTCTTTGTCTCTCTCTCACACAAACACACACGTACACGCACACACATGCACACACACACATTTCCTTTTTGGATTACAGAAATCCAGAGCAGACAGGAATGAAGAGCAAGCAGTCTTCATGGAGAGGAAAGTGGAGGAACCTGAGACCTGCCTTTCCCAATCCATGTGGAGACTTTGAAGACTTCTGTGTGAGGCTCAGGACAGTGCCATGTGAGCATAAATGAGAAGCCTCCTCAGTCTGCACCAGCATCTCATGCATTGTTCCACAAATACAGAAATGATTGTTTTCTGCATACCACCTGGATCCACCTCACTCTATGGATCACTTATGATTTGAGTATCCTTAATAAATTACAGCTAGAATGAGAAGGCACTAACTTTCCTTCCCTCTAAATTAAAAACGCACAATTTACCTAACATCCATGAGAAATCTCTGACTACACCTTCATTTCCTTCTTCTCCATATCCTCAGACAGCTCAACCCCATTCACACCACACACATACACAGACACACACCACATACTGAAGAGTCATATACTTCTCTCACTGTCTCACCACAGTTGTGATCCTCTGTCATAGGTGAACTGGGACTCCAAAGGGAATCTCCCTCCAAGGAAAACACACATGAAAGGTCCAGGTGATCAGTGAGGGAGCCCATAGGAACAGGAAGAGGGAATTGGGTTAAGGGATCCTGAGGGACCAAGAGATCCCTTGACCCACCAGGAAAACTTCCCTTTGAGAATCACTCCCATATCCCTTGCTAACCTCCCACACCTGCCTGTTGCATATCTCACTACTGACAGCAGTTTCCTCCCTGTGTGTCAAAACCTGTGACAGGTGGATGCTCAGTTGGGCATGGGGCTTGATCCTAGTGGACAAGATGATATATCTGTCTCAACCTCAGGTCTGCCCAGTCACTCAGCAGCCACAGGGTATTTCAGCCCATTCCTCTGATCACAGTTAGCAGCCTGGCTTCGAGAAACACTCCCCACCCGCCACCACCACTGCTGACCACCAAGACATTAGCTGCCTCTTGTGTGAGGGAACTGGAGGGCTCTGTTTCTGCCATTGTCAATATGTAAATAGTTAATGAGGATCACTCATGCTGGGCATGTGCACAATGGTGAGAATGACGAATGCTTGATGACCAGTGTCAGTGACTCAGTCTACATGCCATGAATCTCTATGCTATGTTCTGAGACCCAGTAGCCCAGATCTGGGTGAAATTCATTAAGAATAGAAGAGTATCTAGTTCAAACGTGAACACCACAACTTCCATTGTTTTATCACATTATACTCTGCTGACATTATTTCACACGATCTTAGAAAATATTAATAATTATAGCTAAAGGATTCTTGTACATTGTTCTAGCTTCTGGTTTCAAATCCTGACATGTCCTAGAGGAAGACAAGAGAGAAAGGATCACAGTGGTGGTGATCCACCATGTTAAATCAGAGTTGTCTGTGGGTTTTAAATATTTGGCATGGGTGAAAATCTTTCCTGTGAGAAAAAATTCCAGTATTAAAATGGAAAACATGCATACACAGTGATGGATGTACACTGTCTTGCTTCTTTCAGATATAAGGCCCAGAAAGAGACATAGACGCTCAGTGAATACTCCACAGGACAGGGCTGCCCAATGTCTCCACTACCAGCCCCAGACCAGGGCTCCTCAGTTCAGGAAATTTCACTCCTTACATTCTCTTCTCTCTAAAACATCTGGTAACTTGGGCAAAGGTTACCCAGACATCTAGCGAAAGGAAGTGCCATGTGGGAATATGTAGTCCATTTCATCTTCTGCCTGTGAACTTGAATCAGTCTCCATGAGGTTTCCAGATATCTGTGCTTTTCAATTAGATGGTAGAATGTAAGATAACTTGGTATCTTCAGTGAGACCTTATTGGTGTAACTCACCAAGTTATTCACTCAGGCCTAGAAACCCAGGGAGAACTTCTCACCCCGCTCACCTGATGATTCTTAATTTAGGACCTACCATCATCCTTTCTGCCCAGATATACTCTTGTCCAACCTAAACACCTCCAGTTACTTTATTTACCTGTTCTCTTCAAGAAGTTGGGAACCCATTTAACACTCAGGATTTATCCATGTGCAAATTCTTCTGAGAAACCAGACCTAAGACTTCCAAATGACAGATTGTCTTAGCTTCTCTCCACCTGTATTGAAAGGTAATAAGAGAAATTGGCCAGTTTGGAGAAAACCCGTCCTTGACTGTAGTGAGTTTCTCCATGAATCTTGAACTTTGGAATGTGTTTTTAGATGCAAAAGTAGCCAATATTTCCACTGTACACAAATTCCCATCAGAACATTGAAAGTTGGAGAAAGAGCAGAAAACAACTCCCAGATGGAAAAAGTTCCCATAACGAACTAATTCTTCTTTCCATTGAAATAAAAGCAGAAAACAGACACTTTCAAGCACGCAGAGAGATGAGGTACAGAATCTTTGCCTACATGACAGTCTTCAGTGGGCCCAGGAACTGTATCCTCTGGGACAGGAGAGATCTGGGACAGGGAGGACTCGTGGTGAAATCTGCTTTCACCTCCTTATAGCTCTATTTACATGTCCCAAATATGGTGCCTCTGGAAACTGTACCCCTTGAAAACATGATAATGAAAGCAACTTTGGCCTTATCAGGCTCACCTAGAACCACAAAATGAACTCAAACACATTGTCGGTTGAACCTGCCTCTGAGGAATCCTCTTGTGGAATCTCCTTGTCCTCCTAGTACTCTTATCACCATGCCCTCTCCACCTCCTTCTCAGTTTCCATCTGCAGTCACACCTCCAGGATTCTGCACTGGTGAGAAATTATCAAGAAAGTTGTGTTTTAATCACAACAGTGCTTGGCACTTTGGCATGTATACAAAAAAATCATTCCCCAGCAGTTTACAAAGAAAAGGGAAAGGATTTGGGTCAGGTGATGATATTTTAGGAACTAGGAAGATGTTAATCACAAATGAAGACAATATAATCTGACAATCAGGCTTTTTGGCCATACAGAATTCAACCAAAGAAAGGACTATCATTCTTGATTCTTGCCAAAGTCTGAAAAATCCCCATTCATCCATTATGAGAATGCAGGATTTCCTGCTGGTGAATGTGGTTGTGTTGACACAGTAACTGCCTATAAATGTGGTTCTTGCTACATCTTCGCCACTTCCAGCTGCAGTCAATGAGACTGCCTTGCTTCAGACCTATCAGGAAAGTGTTGAATCCCAACTCTGAAGCTGAAACAATTATCTGAAAAGATATAAAGGAAAACATCACCCAAAGGGCAATTGAGGGGATCTCCCTTCAAGGTCTGCTCCATTGCCACCTGGAAAGTGACTTATTATGAGAACAACATAGAGTGTTGGTGATGAGAGGAAGTGACAATGATGTCTATAACTTTCCATTCTGCAAAGCTTAGGGTGGTTATCAATCCCAGAAGCTCTTATGGGAACCAAGAATGAAAGAGCTATCTGACACTCAGATTCCAAATGTTACTCTCTCCTTGTGCCCTTTCCTGAGCTCTACCAAAGCAGATATCAGAACCTAACCTAACTAAATCATCAGAGTATTCCTCAATACTGCTCCCACGGTCCTGATGGAGACTGGTTCCCACCCAGGTCCCACATTCATTTCACCATCTCACTCTGATTTCCAATCCTTTCTTCTCTACACTTACTTCTCTAAAGGTTCGATGCCTTAGGACGATAAATCTTCACTGGAGATCAGAAATCCATTAGGACATCTCTTCCACACATACAGTCAAAGCAAATTTGTGTATTATTCACTTAACTTCAAATTTGTATGGCGTATTTAGTTGTGCCAGATTAATGATAGAAGAGAAAGATACCAGAACATTCTGCAAAGTGAGCTTAGAACTTTCAAATTTCATAAACTAGCCTCACCCTAGAAGGAAGCAGGGGCTCTCAGACATCAGGGACAAAGAAACAACCTGGGTAGATGAGAGAAAAAATTTCCAGTCTTCTAGAAAGTCTACCCTAAAGACAGACCCTATCTCCTCAAGATGAATCTGAAGTAAGTTTGATGCATACAAGGGCTGAGATCCTCATCTACACAGGAAGAAACTTGGAGCTAGGGAGAGAGGCAGGTTATGCCTCAAACCACCATGCTGTCCACAGAAACTGGAAGCCCCCATCTCAGTGAGCAGTGGTCTCCCTAAAAATGACCTCATACCCCACCTAGCCCAACAGCACAGACCATTCAGGGCTCTAAGAATCCTGTTTTCCTGGAATTGGAGAGACATTTTTCTGAAGAGGATATAAAGATGGCCAGCAGGCAAAGGAAAATATGTTCCTACTCACTGAATCTCAGGATAAAACAAATCTAAACAACAATGAGATATCACCTTACACCTATAAGGCTATTATCCATAAGTCTGGAAACAACAAGATTGGGTAGGATGTAGAGAAATGGGAGCAATTTTACACTGTTGGTGGGAATGCAAATTATTACAACCCCTATGAAAAATAGTATGGAGATTCCTCAAAAAATTGAAATGGAAATTCCATATGATCCTGGCCATCCCACTTCTGGATGTTTACCCAAAAGACAAAAAACACTAATCCCCAGAGATGTATGCATCCCCATGTTTATTGTCACCCTATCGTTAATAGCTTATAACTAGAAACTACCTCACTTGCCCAGTGTCAGATGAATGGGTAAAGAAGATGTGGTACGTATAGACAATGGAATACTACACAGCCCTTAGAAGAGATTAAATCCAGTAATTTGAATCAACATGAATGGATCTAGAGGGGATTATGTAAGTGAAATAAGCCAAAAGAAGAAAAATAGATACCAGATGATCTCTAAAATGGTTTATCCTGAGCATGTATCTTTACACATAAAGTTTATTAAATGTATTTGATTCAGAAAAACTATTAATCTCTGTTCTACAAGCAAAACTGACACCTACACAATGAAACAATCATGAGGTTAACCATGCATGACTAAAGAATTCTGGATCCTCTCCTCATTGTATTAGGTCCCTAAACCCAGGAAAATCATCCCAGTCTCTTAGCATCCCATTGTTGGCCACCAGGCCATTCCTGTCTTCTTTGTCTATGAACACAGATATGCAGGGCAATTTTAACTGTCAGGGAACATGACTTGGAGGAGAGAGGCCAAACGACACTCTCAGCCCTACTTGACATCTGTATGTTTCTATGACAAGAAACATAACAGTATCAATATGGAGGTTTTCTGGTACAAAACAACATTGTGATGATAGTGGCTCACTGTTATAGAATGTGAACAGCACAAATTATTCTTATACTCTTGGGACCCTTAGCAGAACACACAGTCCTTAATTTAGGAAGATGCCAGAGCATACAGGGATATTGTCTACACAGAACAGTTGTGTGGTCTCATGACACACACCAAAGTGAGTGTGGGACACAAAAGTAGAGTGAGCGGAGAGAGGCTAGACATCAGGAAGGCCACTTAATAATCACGTCTGGGTCAACAAAGCCTAAAAGTAGGGAGACACTGTCTATTCTTCCCTCTCTTAGTCTGACTCAGCACAGGGCAGACTTAGACTGGATCATCCTCCTGCTTTCAGAGACTGAGTTGTAGCTCTTGTGTCTCACCATGTACACCTTTTCTTCAAAGTAATATCAATTCCACAATATCGATCAATGGGAAAACACCCAGCAGGTGATCCCTGTGCCCAAAGCCTTTCCTCACAAATATTATAACTACTCAGTGAGCAATGACAGCATGCTACTGAAGGTATGATCTGGCTGACCCTCAGGTGCATGCCCAGTGCTACAAGGAAATATTCATATCATTAGGGGTCTCATTTCCCTCCCCGCTCATCTGACTGCTCTTCCTAGATCAGTGAACTAGAAGGTTCTTGGTGAACCCAGAATGGGATTTTAAGGGCTCCTTAATGCTATTCTTAGCCCATCCAGCGGCACAATCCACTGTCCTCTCACATTCCAGAGCAGCTTCAATACAAAGCTCAACTCAACCAGCATGTGAAGACCAATGCCCTGTGTAAGAGTCAGGACTGGATGAGACCCAGTCAGGTGTGCAGTGTGGCAGGCTGGGCAGAAATGCTAAAGTCAGTTCTCTAGGCAGAATCCAGGAGGTAGATGTAGATGTGCAATCGGAGCAGAAGTGTAAGAACCTCCTCCCCAAAATTTAAAATGCTATCCAATTATGCATGACAAACTCTAATGACATCAAGACCTTTGGAAATGCAAGGAGAGAAGCATCTTCCTAGCCTTGCATGTGGATGCCTGTGTTGCTAGAGACTCAACATGTCTTGGTCCAAGGCATGGTGGAGGTGTGATGTTCCCCACAAACATCTCTGTACATCAACATCTTGGTCTTTGTCCATGGTGGAAAAAAGGGAGCCTGAAGCAGGCAAGCAAGAGAGAAAAAGAGAGAAACAGAGCTGGGAGACAGGATTATGATTCTGGGTTCACCGAGGCCTGGCCTCTGCTCACCCACCCCTCACACACAGCCAAGGCAGTTGATCATTGAGTCCCTTCCCTTGGACCTTTGTGTTCCAAGAAGTTGGAAGAACAGAAAAGAAAGAAAAGCTGAGAGAAGCATGGGGCTCTGACAAAGACTTCTCCCTACTCTGTCTACAGGGACATAATTTGGCATACTTTGTGTGCAACAGTGTGACGCAGGGAATTGTCAGCTCTAGTAATCATTCAGAGAAACAGCCTCGGTCTTCACCAGTCTTCTTAAGCTTTCTGCCATGGATACACAGAACAATGAAACTCTTCTGACACAGTTAGAATACTAGACATGTTCGTGAGTCAACATTCACACCTTGGGGTGAGGGATAGAGAGCAACACTCTGACTCTTAATAAAAACCATCTTCTGGTGAAGGAACTGATTACTGTCTTCTCTTGGAATATTTATTACAGCACCATATGTGCACCAAAATCCAAACCACCTCCTTCATTTCTCCTTCTGTTCACCCACCTCCATGCTGCCCACAAAAGTCTCCAGCTCACACCAGTTGATTTTCCCCAAATTTTCCCCAAATTTTAAGGACATTCACAGATAGATGTCCCTGTCTAACCTTATCACAGAGGGGCTGTCTCAATCAGAGAATGAATGAAATCACTTTCCAGAGGACCTCAAGGGTGTTCTTTTCTCCTTTATCCAACAAGTGCCACGAGCAGAGGACAAGGTGAAACCACATATACCCCAATTCCAACACCAGGAACTGGTGGTCCCACATGGTCCCCCTTCCCCTTGACCTTCTTCCCTGGTCTCCCTGTGTATGCAGTTTCACCACAACCTCTGCTCAGAACTGCTGTCCTGGCTGTTGTCTACCAACTCAACTCATGTCATCCTAGAGGCGCTTCATGGGACACCAGGCTGTAGAGCACAGAGCACAGCTTGTGAGAATGTGACAGACAGGATCTTTCCCCACTTTTAGAAACATATCCCACTAAAGCAGAGTCACATTAGCCTTTCTCATGCAGCTCAGAATGCCCCACAATTTAATGTGGGCTGACAACCAACCTACCAGCTTTTCATCTAGTCACCTCTTTCTCCTTAAGTTGGACACACTGCCTAGCTTCCCCTCATATCTAGATCAAGTCCCAACCCACCACAAGTCACCTGTCTAAGGCAGCCCTCTGATCTTGAGATGACACAAAAGCAAAATTGGAATGTGTTCTTCCTACATCAATACAAACTCATGAACCACCTTCTTCATGGCAGCATTTGACAGATCAGTGGCACACACAGCACTGTCCCCTCTGAACTTTCCCAGCTCTCTGTGATCTGATACAGTGGTTCAGCTGAAGTGTCCATTGTCCCCCTTCTGGTATGGCCAGATCTCATCCTGGAGATACAAAGTTTAGGTAACCAGGAGACACTCTCTAGAGACATGAAGCTTGACTCTTGTCTGACACGTGTTCCATGTGACTAGACTGGGTAGAAGTGACAGTGTAGGAGTCTGTAATGGCAGATCTCTGCTGGAGAGAGAGGAACAGCACTTCAAAATCCCTGTGAACACCTGTGTCCCACTGCCCAGAGATCAGAGTAGCTCCTGGAAGACCCAGCCCATAGAAGCCTGGGCAGGTGCTGAGAGCAGAATTGGAGGCTGATGCCTGCAAGGAGTGTGGGCTTCTGTGTCCTCCAGAGTACATAACAAAGGAAAACCCTGACCGTAGATTGCTGTGTAGACATTGAAGAAATAGGGCTGGAACACATATGCTGTAGGACCTGCAGCCATGACAAGAACTAGAGTTTGACTTCTCCAGAGCAGGGTGCTGATACATGAGGACACTGAGATGTAAGCACTAGTGTCAGCCCACCTCTCCCCATTCAAACCCTGCCCTTGCACTTGACATCTGCCCTACCGCCCAGGACACTGTGCCCTAAGCTCACCCTGTTGATGCAGGTTGAGCAGAAACCAGCATCTTTCCCACTCTAACAGGTTCAGGAGACCAATGTTCACCCCAAACTTTTCTCAGTATAGGGACACCCAATTTTAGAGCGTACCGGCAACTCCAACAAAATAAATACCCAAAACTAATAATCATGCATCTATATATTATTTCTTTAATCTTTAGTGCTTATAATTATTGTTTTTGAAAAATTCATTCTCTGTTATCTAGTCATCTTATATGTACTATTATTTAAATAAATAACCAAAGACCTCTTACTGTGGCCATTAGTAATGAGTAATGAGTATATATATACATATATACACTAGGTTATAAAAGTAGAGATTATGTTATGATATATTAATAGCTTAATTATATATTAATTATGTAATTAAAATTACAATATAATAATTTATCTCATTTATTATAGAGTTTTATCTGTTTTTCTGTTCCTTTACAATTATTTAGGTGAAATTTACCTCAATGAACGTACTTTTTTCTTCTTGGTATTAGCAAATGCATTGTTTTTCAAACATCCTACTCATTTTAACTAACACCAATGCTCTCAGCAAATCCACATTACACTGACCCTGGTCTTATCAAGATAAATATCCTCTCAAAACAAACTTTGAGCAGGAATTAATTAGAATTTTACTTCTGAGTAAGTTGCAGGATTAGTTTCAGACTCCCCAACACTTCCTATTATACTGGTCTGAGGATTGTCCTGGGAGACCTGTCGTTTGTCTGTCAGAAGAAAGACACTATGTTTGGTTATAGTCCCAAGGCCAACGTCTCAAGGTTTTCAACTTCAGAGCTCCCAGAAGAGAAGAGAAGGGGATTAGGACCTCCAGCCTACACCATTTACTTTGAGATGATCTTCTGTTTGAAGGATTTGGCATCACTCCAATTTTTACTAAATAGATATATTCAGTGCCTGAGAAATAAATATTTCAAATCAGTGAACACTGATAGACACTAGCCAGCTTGACACTAAGAAAGGGAATAATCAGTATGGCCATGGGGCAAGTTCAACAGGAGCAGGACTGACCCCATTCTCCCATCTCCAGCCAGCATCCTCCATCAGATGATTCCTCACACTTCTTCTCTCCAGCTCCTCTTGACACATGAGCATGCTTTACTGCTCCCATATCCATGTCTCTAGGGACTAAGGGGCCCATCTTAGCTCCATCCTCTTGAGATGATTTCTGTCTCCCAGGAGCTCCAGCACTTGATAAATCTCAGTGAAGTAACATGTTGGAATAACATACATTTCTTCTGGAAGAACTAAATTCATATGACTACCGGGGTTACTAATTTTAAGTGGGTTTTTTCAATGTACAGATTAATACAGCAAACATACAAGGATTCTAAGGATAAAAAGGAATAGTGCACGTCAAGTGTTTTACAAAGACATCAGTAAATATAATTATCCTTTTTCTACCCTTTTCCTCCTATGTATTAGCTTTTGAGGTACAAGGTGAAATTCTCATCAGAAATCTGACAGTCCTTAACAGAACAGCTATCATGCCTGGTGCCCTGTCACTGCATCCCTCCTCCCAAGACAAACACCCCTGTTCTTCGATTCTTCTCCTGAAGGGAATCAGGAGTCTATTTACCTCCCAGAACACTCCCGTAGAAATTATTTTCAGAGCTCAAGACCAGGACTCCTATACCCAAACTCAAGATGCATTTTCTCACATCTCTTGTGATCTAACCTGTCAGGTCATGAAGGAGACCAGAGCAGGGTGAGAAATCCCATCTTCCACCCAGTGAGCAGCTCCACAGAGGATCAGGACTAGAGAGGCCATTTCTGAAAAATGCTGCAAATATTTACACTGCACCCACTACTCTCTTAGGACAATGGTAAAAGGCAGAGAGCAATGATGCTCAGATGGAAATAGTAACTCTTAATTGGGGTTGTTTTTTCATTAGAAACAATACAGACTTTAAGCATCTCTCTGCTGCCCCGAGAGTATCAACAGCTCCTTCAGAAAAATTCTCTGCTCATCTCTTTATCTTCCAAAATGTCCAAAGGTATAGAGATCCAGGCCTCCCTATGTCACAGAAGTTATAAAGATCCTGATTCATTGTGTTGATTGAGGGCAAAGCATGATTTCAGCCAGTTTGTATGAGGCCACCATCCCCTCCACAGTTCTCCATCTGTTTCCTTATTTCTTCCAATCTCTGCTTAAATAGCATTTGCTTACTACCTGATAAAGTCCAGTTGGTAAGTCAAGTGTGAGCCTCTTTCATCTATGTAAGAATTTCTAGAAAATTCATAGAGACACAACATATAATGGTGTTTCCCAGGGGCTGGCTAAGGGGACATTGGAGAGTGACTGCTATATCAGTTCCGATTGTATACAGAAAAACACAAATATTCTGGAAATGGGAAATGGATCTTGGTGTTGGTTGCACAATAATGTTGATGTTGATGACTTACTGCCACTGAGATGACAATGAAAGAAGGTTAAGATGTAAGTTTGACATTATGTGTATTTTGTCACATTTTGAAATGAAACTACAAAAACAAAGGAATCACTATGAATACAAACAAAACAAAACTTTTGAGGAAAGGGAGAGAGGCTTCCTCTGTACACGGAGGGCCTTGTTAGAACAGCATCTCCCTTTCAAGTTCTGAATGTCTAGGTCAGGGAGCAGAGTCACAAATCTGGCTGATGTCCACATCGTAGAAGCAGCTCCACCCCAACATTGCTCACACCTGCCACGAAACGCTGAAAGGGGGCTGTGTGTTAACAGACCACAGGAGTCATCTTAAGAAGGGTCTGGGCAAAGGACAAGACAAGATCTAAGATAGAAAGGAGCAGGTATTGAGGAAACCCTGCCCATGATCCCAAGATACTTTACCTGCATTCACACCATTTGGGGGCATATACATTATTGCTTTTGATGTGTTTGTTTTCTGCATCAAATTGAGAAATATCAAACTATTATTCTTCAAATATTTTTCTGATCCTTTCTCTGTGTTGTCCACTCTAGTGCTCCCAATACACATATGTGCATATAGTCAGCTATAAATCTCTGAGACTGTTCAGTTTCCTCCTTCCTATATGTTTTCTGTACACTAAAAAGTCCTAAAGAAATTAATCCATGACGCCCTCCCAACAACAACCAGGCTTTTCTCCAGAACAATAACTCAGCTCAGACACCTCTGTCTTTGGTCAGAGCAGCAGAGTCCTGACCAGGCAGGATCAGGGGACACAGGGGCAAAAGGTGCACTTCACACATATTATCAGGGCCCCAGGGAGCCCTGGGAGAAAGGGTACCTCAGCTTGGGGAAGGGTGGGGAAACAGGCACCAAGGGTATGTCCCAATATATCAGAAGAAAAACAGCTGTCAGATGAAATGACAGTGCTACCAAATGTACAAGATAACAACTACGAAAATTGTGAAACCCTCAGTGTTCTTTGTGACAAAGTGCACTCAAATGATAACCAGCTGCTTTGGGACAAAATGTATTCTATCACCTTTTATTTTTGAAGATTCAAAACTTCACAAATATTGTTTAATAGATATTTAATAATGCAATGTATCAGCATAAATTTACTTAATAAATCAGCGTAGTGCTGAAAATACTTTGTCTGCACTGGGGTGTCAGGAGAGAAAAATCATCAAAGGGAAGGAGATATGATCCTCAGACGTTCAGTCCTGCCTGCTGCAGAAAAGAAATAAAGGAACAATTTATATGTTCTTAATGCTGGGTCATGAGTGATGTAAAGATTTTTTAAAATAAGCCTATATCCATTCTGAGATAGTTAAGATTCTTCTATATAAATATATGAAGTATAAAAGAACAAAGAGAAAACATAAAACTGCCAAACTGGTTGCTTCTATTCTAGTAGAATCAAACCTGTGATCTCCCATCCAAAAACTCAAGCACCTGTAAGCAGAGACCTGGGTTCCTCACTATATTCCCAGGTCCTTCTCCAGAAATCGGGAACCACAGGTTCAGAGTGGTTGCCCACATTATGGTCATTCCTAGTTCCACAAGGTACCTGGACCAGGTGGACAGCACTGACCAGAAAATCAGAATGAATGGTTAATTTTGCTTCTCTTCTAGCCACAACCTGCATACTCAAAAGCACTTTAATAAATGGTATTTTAAGTCTTCAAAATATAATCAAGTTGAGAACCACATTAGCTTTATGTATTTACCTGGGACCATAACAGTCAATTAATTCAGGTGACTTAGTTTGTCAAATCCATCTTCCCAAATATCTTATTCTGTCATTCCCTTATCTTCCAGTACTTCCATTACACCACACCTCAGCCTCATCCCTGATCTCTACTCCTTCCCCATCTTTAACATTGGCAGTTGCCTAACTTACCAAGAGTTGATGCATAAGTAGCCTCTTTGTTACAAGCTTTAGGAGAGAACAGGGATGGTATTTTAACATTTATACAAATAAATAAATAAACCTCTTGGGCTATCAACAAAATAAATACATAGTTTAGAATTGTATAGTTACATTCAACTACAGGAAGCAGACTATTAGCAAATAACAATTTGAGATCATATTCTAAACATTTGACTTAGGATAAATGGACATCATTCTGCTCTTGCCAAACCTCCCATCAAAACCCCTTCCAGTTTCAGAGTCCAAGATTTTCTTATGGTGAATAAAGTAGCACATTCAATGGCCTAAGAATGCATTTCTTGCAACATCCTTGCCACAAGACCTATTTATCTTAGAGGAAGAGAGATCTGTGGAAACTCATATCTGGAGAATCACCAGAACAAGGAGGACGTTAGTACTCAGTGAGCAGCCCCTTCTTACTCCACCACCAGATTTAAAAGTGGGCTGGTGGAAGTAGGCATCACTTCAGACCCGACCAGCCTTCTAGAGAAGATGCTGGCCCTCCTGTTCCTGTTGGCCAATGTCCTACCCTTCAGGGCTGAAGGAGGTAAGTGACTTTCCCTATCCTAGAGGCCTGACCATCCCAACAGGGTTCCATAGAGCCCCAGTAAGATTCACTCTGATCTTTGCTTGCCTTGGTATATTACAGAAATTTCTATCCCTGATTTGGATATGTAGTACTCATAAATTAAAGAAAAGAGGACACTTCCCTGATAGGTCGTCTCTCTTCCATGGGTCATACCCTTATCTATTGAAACGTGACTATTACTAGAAGGGCAAGGATGTGGGTGTGGGGGGAAGGTGAATATGACAGCTATGCTTTTCCATTCTGCCAAGCTAAGAGTGATTATCTACCACAGGAGCTCATTCCGAACCAAGAAAGGAAGAGCTACCTGATACTTAGTGTCCTCCAGGTCACCTTTTCAGCATCCTCACTCCCCTGACTCACCCAGCTCTACCAGGGCAGGTACCAGACCCTAACCTAGCCTTTGAGTGTGACCTCACCACTGCTCCCGCCACGTTCATGGAGAATCGCTCTCACCAGGGCCCCCATCCTCTATCCCCATTTCACTCTAACCTTCAATCCTTTCTAACCTTCCTTTTTCATCCTAAGGAATCAGTGTCTTGAGACATGTCTTCTGTGTTGTTAGCTGCTAATGAAAGCAAATTTGACTATATTTTGTGTCTCTAACAAGCATGTGAGTGGTATTTACTATGTGTCTAACTCAAGATGTGAGAGAAAAAAGTCAGAGTGCCCTGCTGCATGTGGTCCAATTATACAGGCTTTAGACTAACACTTCAGGGAACTAAGCAGACACAAGTCCTCTCAGAGAAGCATGAAGACAAAATGGAGACACTGCAGGTAATGAAGAGGAATTTGCAGGTCTTCTAGGATGACTTATCCTGACCATAGATTTTTTTCTTAACATTCACTTGAGTAGTATTTGATCCAGAACAAATGCAGACTGCTCAGGAGAAATGACAACTAGGCAAGGAAACAATGATGTTTCAATCTCTCCATGTGACCACAGAAGCTTGAAGTCCCATCTTGTTATGTTGATCCTTGAGCCCAGGACAGATTAACCCAGGCTCAGAATATCCACTTAAATTTATATTATCAGGCAGTGGCAGGCTTTTTTAAAGGAACAAATAGTTTGAAGACAACTTTCTTTTACAGAGAAGATCTACTGGGGCAGAGAGGCGAAACCCCACTCCTGGCCTTATATGGCAATTGTACTTAGCTATGAAAACAACGAAACCGTCACATGTGGGGGTTTCTTGATAGAGGATGACATTGTGATGACAGCAGCTCACTGTCATAGAAGGTGAGGAGCATAAATCAGTTCTTATCCTCCTGGGAACCCCTTGTGAAGCCCACACCCCATGACCAGGAAGGTCCCTGACCACCAGACAAGTTAATCAGAGAAGACATCTGGTCTCTCTGGAAACTGAGTGTGGGAGCCAGGAGAAAAGCATGAGGAAGGACAGAGGGTGGCAGATCAAGTGTCTGAAGAATAAGCCTGGGTCACTGATACCCCACACAGTAGGGCATCTCTTCCCACACTTCCCTCTTTCTCAGTCTGACTAGGCAGTGGGAAGCCCTAATCTGAAACTTCCTCCTCATTTTAGAAGCTGAGCTACAGTTATTTTGACTCACACTCTCCACATTTTTCACAGAAAAATGGATGTCATCCTGGGTGCCCATGATATCAGTAAAAGGGAAACCACCCAGCAGTATATTCCTGTGATCAAATCCCGAATGCACAAGGATTTTAATGAAAATTCACTGGTCAATGACATCATGCTTCTGAAGGTACCATCTTGATGAATGACAAGTGTAATCACAAAGATTCTAGAGAGCATACATTTCATTGGGATCACAGTTCCTCTTTCCCCTCTTTCTTCTATCCTGGTTGCTTTACCTGGGTCAATTAATTAGAAGTTAAGAGGCTCCGGGTTAGGGTACAGGGAACTTTCCATGTGATCTGATCCCAGATGCACTGCGAGACCTGAACTTTCTCTCTCACCTTCCTGTCCAGCTGAAATTCAAAGCTCAACTCAATGGGACTGTGAGCACCATCACCCTGCCTCGGAGTGATGACTGGGTGAAGCCCAGGCAGGTGTGCAGCACGGCAGGCTGGGGGAAAATGGCTGATGGCAGATACCCAGTGAAACTTCAGGAGGTGGGCCTGGAGGTACAGCCAGAGCAAAAGTGCAAAGAACGCTTCTCAAAAACGTACAACAGCACCATCGAGCTATGTGTGGGAAACCCTGATGACATAAAGGCCATCGGAAGTGTAAGGATACAAGCATCTTCCAACCCATTGCCCAGGGTCTGTGTGGTGCTAAGGACACATGACAAAACCTTGTCCAATCCCACAGTCCATGGTAGAACCAGGTGCAGACATGGGCTGTGATGTTCCCAGCATGGGGGCCCTAAGCAGATTCCTCAGTCAACATCTTGGCCTTTGTCCATGGAAAAGAGAAAAGGAGAATGGGGAATTTAGCTGGAGAGAGGACAATAACCAGGACAGAGGATAATGGGCACTCGCAAAGCCTGAACTATGCCATACCCATCACACTCAGTAAAGAGAAATAATGACCACTCAGTGTCTCTCCTTTGAACAGAGCCAGGGGGTTGGGTATGGATGAGAGAAATGACAGGGAAAAATATTAAGCTTCCTTGAAAATATAGAACCCAAATAGGTCTGACTGAGACTTTTCCCTTTTTTTTTCATAGGGGGATTCTGGAGGACCCCTCATATGTAACAGAGTGGCCCATGGCATTGCCAGCTATGGTGATGAAAATAATAAACCTCCTCAGGTCTTCACCAGAATCTCAAGTTTTGGGCCCTGGATCCACAGAACCATGAAACTCTTCTGAATGAGGAAGAGAACGGCCATGTGTTCCAGGTCAACATCTACATCTGAGGGGAGAGACAGGGGACTTCGTGTATTTCTCTTAATGAAGACAATCTCCTGTAGACAGAACTGATTTCGCTTTCTTTAAATATTTCCACACTAGCTATGCACCAGGTTCCTTTTCCTACTTTTCTCCTCTTGGTCACCAACCTGCACTCTGCAAAAACAAGCCACTAACACACCTGTGCCCTTCCCCAAACTATCAGCAGTTAAACAGTTGATCCCTTGGTCTCAATCTGTGGGAGGAGGGGCCTAGTCACAAAGACTCTCAAGGATTTCCCTTTCTCTTCTCTGTAGCCCACAGTAGCCACAACAAGTAGAAAATGGGGAGACATAATCCGTTCCCCAGTTCCCACACAGGAACCAGCATGGGACCATCAGGCTTACCTCTACCTTGAGCTTCCTCCCTGCTCTCCCTGTGACTGAAGTTCCAGAAGGGTCTCTACTCTGGGCTGCTGTCCTAGCTGGCCTGTCTACATACCCTTCATGTTATCCTACCAGGGAAACCAGTCTCAAGGGAAACCAGGCTATATCCCCATCCCCAAGAATAGAGCCTGTGAGAATGTGAACTACAGGTTGTGCCCACTAGTAAACATATTTCTCTCCAGCCCAGCATACCTACAGCTCTAACGGGGCTCATAGCCTAATAAACGCACTCATGGTAACTTCTGTCTCTTTAAGCCTGTCCCAACTGGTCACAGCCCTCAAGATTGGCAGCCCTTTGAACTGGAAATGACATAAGAAGCAGGACTGGAGTTTGCTAATCCTGCTCTCAAGAACCAAGAATCACTCTCTGTTGTAACCATGTGACATAGCAGTGACACACAAAATGCATCACCCCTCAGATGATGTCATCAACTCTATTTGGTCTGATTTCAATGGTCAGTCCCAGGTCTCTATACCTTCTTTTTAGGCACTTAGGCAGATCTCATTTAGAGGACACAAGGACTTAGAAAGCAGGATAGTCTCTCTTACAGCAGTGCCCTAGAGACACCAAGCTTCAGTCCTTTATGAAACAGTGTTTCCAAGTTACCAGGTTGGGTAGCAATGTCAATGTGCGAGTCTGGATGATAGCTCCTCATCTGAAGCATGAAGAACAGCATCCCACAGTCCCTGTGGACCCCACACATAGCACCCAATCCCCTGTTACAGAATTATAGCTCCAGAGAGCTGTCTATGTCCCAGGCCCCAGAGACCAGAAGAGAGAAGCTCCTAGAAGATGCAGCCCAGAGGAGGTTAGGCAGATACTGAGAGCTAACATAAGACAGAGATATTGAGGGTTGGGAATGCATTGAGTGTGGTCATCTGCCACCTCTGCAGGAACCATAGGACAACCCTGACCTTGGATCACCACAAAGAGAGTGAAGAAATGATACCTGACTGAAAAGGACCAGGACAGAAACCATAGTTTGACTCCCAACAGTTGCTCCAGATCACGTGCCAAGAGCAGAGGACACAGAGATGTACGCACTCTTGTCAAATCCTTTCTCCATCCAGACCCATCCTTGATGTGGACTTTTGTGTTCCAGGAGAATGTGCCTGCACCCACTCTGTTAATGCAATCTGAGCAGAAGATATGCTCTCATCTAACAGGCAGAGATTTGAAAACTTCACCCCAATGTTTATCCTATTGCTAGGAGCACCAATCCCTGAGCATTTATTGGGAACTTAGATGAAATTGACAAGAAAAATAAGACCATAATAGCATAATATGTAATAAATAAAAATACATATTCATCTCATTTTTCTAAAATTACTTAACTTATTTAAATTTATTTAACTTTGATGGAAGAATCACTGTATTATACTATTATATAGGTTTAAAGAGTGCATAATTGTAAATAGGCCTCTGTGTATAATATTTTAAACTCCTTAACAGTCCAATTCTATCCTTCACATATAATTAACCCAATTGATCAATTTTCTCACCCCTCATGTTCATGATATAATGCTTAACTTAGAGTTTTGAACATTCATTTCCCTTCTGTGTGCATATACATACACACATACATATGTGTGTATGTGTTATTGTTAAATGAGATATAATAAGATTATTTCCTATGGTAAATAGCTTCTAATTGGAGGATTAATTAAAACTACGACAATATATACTAAAATCATATGATATTTTGATTATTTCTGTCACTAATAGAACAACATATTTACTTTTCCTCACCTCTCTGTAGAAATTTATAATTTCTGTGGACTTCTACAAAAAAATTAATGTATACATATAAAAATAAAAGCAAAAGATGAATATCCTTCAATTAAATGGATTACCTATAACTTAAATAACAGTATCATGCTTCCTCTCACTTAATATAAAGTACATATAGTGTAAATTATTTCTACCCTTTTATAATAATACTAGATTCATTGTCTGCCTCTGAAGAATATACTTCTTTTCTTGTGGATAGCAACAAATGATTTATTTCAAAAGTGTTGCTACAACTTTTCACTGAAGCTCTTCTAATCCAACATTACACTGATTCTCGGCTTCATCAATACAGATAGTCATTCAAAAGCATTTGAGTAGGCAATAATGAGGATTTGAATTCTTGGTACTTGGAGAACTTAGTTTCTACTCTCCAAACCTCTCATCACAGTTTAACTAAGCACTATCATGGAAACCAATTCTTGTAAGTCAGTTCCCATAAGGTCCCAGGGTTTCAAATTTGCAAACTTCTCAGAAAGGAAGGACAGGGAGGTCAAGAGATTCATATTGGTAAGAGTCCAAGAGGTGAACTGGTAGGAGTATATCAGCTCTCCTCCCCAAAGGGAAACTAGAAATCACTTAGTTTTCAGACTCACTGCTGAGGGGTAGGACTAAAGGGGCAGAGACAGCAGCATCAATCAGAAACAGAGAGCAGGCAAAGACATCAGGGTTCAGAGCTGCATCATGATTCAGCACTCCCAGGCTCAGGAGTGAAGAGCAGCAGAAGTGGTGGAGCCTCAGCAAGAACCAAGACTCCGAGGAATCACTCTTATAGAGTAGAGAGTCTTTCCATTGGAATTGGGATATGAAGCTGAGAGAGCAGGGTGAAGATGAATGAGCACCCCAGTGGTATGAGCGGGAACCCCAAAGAAAACTACACAGGGTGTCACCATAACCAGAAAGTAGATAAGAGAATTCCCTATACCCAAGGCATTTTCCCCAGAGATGCAGGAGACGCATACCAGAAGTCTCATTCACAGGCTTAAAGGAAGAAGAATCTTGCAGAAGGAAATTTCAAAAGCTACCTACTCACAGTTCCATGAGTGGAGGCAGAACTGCAGCCTGTTTATTGACTATAGGCCAGTGACAAGACAGTCATTACCATTTAACACTGGGACACTGGTGGAAAGCTTAGCATCCCCCACACAAACTCCAAACCCATAGGCTGAACTCTCAGAACCCCAAACCAGGATCCACCTAAGAACTTCAACAAACCCTGTAAGTAGTAATGCCACAAAACTCAGGAAATCCAGAATTCAAAATGAGATCCAGGCTTACTTAGTGCAAGTCAATATCCTACACAAGACCATCACTGCAGGGAAACCTAATCTGCAGAAACATAAACAGAATGCCAACAGAGAAAAGACAGAGAGAGATTTATGCAAAAATGATGAGTCCAATTAAAACCCCAGGGGAAAATCTAAACATAAAAGATGTCTACAAACTGCCTGAGGATGAATTTAGGCCAATAGTGATGAGCAAACTAACAAAAATCAAGAAAAAAATAGGGGAAGAAAAAGAGAGAGAGAGGAAATGAAGCAAGGAATCAAAGAAATGAAGAATATGATAGCGGAACTAAAGAAATCAATAGAGAGACTCAAGAGTAGGATGGATGAAGCCTCATCAGACTCAGTAAGCTAGAAGATAGGACAGAGGGATACATTCAAGCAAACCTACGAAGAGAAAAAAGAATGAAGAGAAATGAAGAAATCATCCGTGACCTATGGCATAATATCAGAAAGAACAATATTTGCATCATAGTGGTTCCAGAGAGAAAAGAGAGAGAAAAGGGGGCATATACTATATTTGAAGAAATAATAACTCTGAGTTCTGATCAAGATGTTGACCTGGCAAAAGCAAGACCAACATCCTCCACACAGAGCAAAAAAATTCACTTATTCTTTAGCAGCAATCAGGAGCTCAAAGGGTAAGAGAAAATGTCAGTGTTCAGATCTAAACCACAGATTTGGGAATCAGGATGAAGCATGAGGAGATGAAACTTTGGGAAGAATCAGGCCTACCAGGAACTGAGAAAATAGCAGAGAGCTGGCTCAGTGGGAACAGAACAGGTAGCCAGAGGTAAGGGTCTTGGCACAGGGCAGGAGGACCAGTGAACCAATGATTTGGGCAGGAAGCCCAGCAAGAAAATTATACTGGGTGCCTCCTTAACCAGAAGGTAACTTGGGGAAACCCCACCAGCCAACACTTCCCACCATGTTGTACTGGACATGCAGGACCTGTCCTCAGGAAATCCTGATCCCAGGCTTAAAGGAAGAAGAGAGTTTTCCAGAAAGATAAACTATCAATACAACACAATAGCATCACGCTGTGGGTGGAGGCTAAACTGTAGCCAGATTGCTGATTGTGGGCCAAGGCAAGTTTGTCATTAAAGTTAGGAGCTGGGACACTGGGGGAATGTTCTTCATCCCCAATCAAACTCCAACCATAGGCTACACACTTGGCCTAAAAAAGGTGTCCAAATAAGAACTTCATCCAACCCAAGCAGCGGTGACACCACAAAACTCAAGAAATTCAGTGTTCAAATCAAGATCCAGGCTTACTCAGTGAAATTTGATACCCTGCACAAGGCCATCACTGCAAGGAAACTTAATCCACAGAAACATAAACAGAATGCCAACAGAGTCAAAAACAGATAAATATAAGCAAAATGATGGATCCAATCAAAAATCCAGGGTAAATTTGAATACAACAGACAGATGTTGACTACCTGAGGATAAATTTAGGGCAACACTGATAAACATATTCATGGAAATCAAAAAAACAATAGAGGAAGTAAAAGTGAACAGCAAAAAAGAGAGGCTAATGAAGCAAGGCATCAAAAAAAAAGAAGATTATGATAGCTGAACTAAAGAACTCAATAGAGGGGCACAAGAATAGGATGAATGAAGCCTCCAAAGAATCTGTAAGTTAGAAGATAGGACAGAGGAATGCACTCAAGTCTATCAGAAAAGAAAAAAGAATGAAAAGAAATGAAGACAGCATATGAGACCTATGTGATAACCTCAACAACATTTATATCATAATTTTCCCAGAATGAGAAGAGAGAGAAAAGGGTACAGAGACTATATTTCAAGAGATAATATCTGAGAACTTTCATGATCTATTATAGTGCTGAAAGAAAAGAATTTTTCAGCACAAAATACTATAGCCTGTGTTATTATCATTCAGAACTGAAGGAATGATAAAAAAAGCTTTTCTGATAAGCAAAGTTAAAGGAATTTATCACCACAAAGCCAGCTCTACAAAAAAAAATACTAAAGAAACCACACTTTAAAACAGTAATAAAGCAAATATAAAAAGTGGGGAGGAGCAGATGAGAATAAAAATGTGCATAGTTAAAATGAGTGCAAGACTGATGTTCTTTCAAATATAATCAACATGGGAAATAAACATAGAATTCTTAAAGCTAATTTCCACATAACTTCAAGCTACATCTCCAGGGAAAAAACAAAGAAGAAAACTGAAAAAGTAAACCTATCAAAATATAACTACACCCAACCCACCTAAGAAGAGAACGAGAAGAGCAAGTGCACTTTCTGGAAGAACACACAGAAGACAAATTCAAATGACAATAAACAGCCAGATTTCAAAATCACACTCAATGTTAATGAATTTAACTCATCAGTGAAATGACACAAGTGGAAGAATGGATTAAAAGCATAACCAACCTCCAGCTGCATTAAGAAAACTCACCTTCTTTCAAAAGATAAACAAAGATTCAAAGTCAATAATTAGAAGACTATCCTACAGTTGAACAGCAACAACAAAAAAAAACAGCAACAGTCATACTTATATTGGACAAAATAAACTTCCAATTAAAAAGTATAACAAAAGATAGAGATGGACATTATATAATGGTTAAACAAGGAAGACGATATAATGTTTATAAACATATATGCACAAAATGAAGGAGCATCAAAAAGTATCAAGCAAGAATTATTAGAAATGATGAGAGACATCTATAGCAACACAATAACAGTGGAAGACTTCAAAACCCCAATTACAACAATGGACATATCAACCAGGAAGAAAATTAGCAGAGAAAGAGCATCATTAAATGACAATTTCAAAGAGTCTATTAGAACCCTAACAGACACATACTGAACACTTCATCCAACTACTACAGATTTCACTTTCATCTCAAGAGCACGTGGAACATTCTCAAGGATAGATCATATGTTGGGACAGAAAACATTTCTCAATAAATTTACTAAGATTGAACTTATATCAGCATCTTCTCTGACCAGAATGGCTTAAAACTAGAAATCAACCACAGAAAGGAATCTGGAAGATCCCAAATTAATTGGAGACTAAGCAGTATGCTTCTGAAATACTCTTGGGTAAAAGAGAAAAATTTTTAAAAAAACTTAAAAATACTTATAGATAAATGAGAGACATGAAGAAACAAGTCACCAGAATCTATGTGATTCGGCAAAAGTAGAACTAAGAGGGAATTTTATTGCAATTAAGGCCTACCTCAGGAAACAAGAAAAATTGAAAATAAACAATCTAACTCTACATTTAAAACAAATAGAGAAGAAAAATTAAAGCCAAAGAATCAATAGAAGAAAGGAAGTAATCAATTAGTTAGAAACAAAGACAATCCTGAAGATCAATGAAACCAAAGTTAGTTCTTTGAAAAAACAAACACAAAAGACAAATAGTTGATTAGACTTATAAAGAAAAAGAGAGAAAACTCTCATAACTAGAATCAGAAATGAAAGGGGATAAGTTACAACAGATACCACAGAAATGCAAAATATCTTATGAGACTGCTATAAATACCACTATGCCAACAAAGTAGACACCCTTAAGGACATGGACAGATTTTTAGCAAAATACAATCTACCAAAACTAAACCTGGAAGTACTGGAAAACCTGAACAATAAATCACAAGCAAATAAATTGAATATGTAATCAAAAGTCTCTCTAAAAATAAAAGCTCAAGACAAGATGACTTTTCTAATGACTTTTACCAAACCTTCAGCCAAGTAATACCTTTTTTTCGCAAACTCTTCCAAAATATTGAAGAACAAGAAACACTTCCTAACACTTTCTATGAGGTTAACATCCCACTGATACTATCAAATGCCGACAGAGATGTCACCAAGAAAGAAAATTACAACCCATATCTCTAACACACATAGGTGTAAATATTCTCAACAAAATATTAGCAAACCAAACCCAACAATGCTCTACATGCCTGGCGGGAGGACACTGGGGAGTTACTAATGAATGGGTTCATAGCTTTTATTTGGTAAAATTAAAAAGATCTGGAAAGCAATGCTGCCAATGGTTAAACAGGAATATGAATAGATTTAATTTAACTGAGCTGTGAGATTAAAATGTTTAATAAGTAAATTTGATGTTATGGATATTTTACCACAATTTTTAAAATAAAATTATAAAAAGGTAAGAATTGGAAAAATGACAGTGGAAGAATCCCTGTTTGAGTCAGTGAGACAAAGCCAGCTTGTTTTCCAGCTAAGACATAGACGGGGAATTCATCAGAGCCCTCAACAACTTAGAAACAACTTGACAGCATTTAGAGGTGCATAGAACAGAGTGCAAACACCTGTGAGATGGAGGGAGTGTGCTCTGAAACAAGAGGAGCAGGGGAAGTGGTTGGTGAAGTGACTGGGCACAGAGCAGAAGACTTCAGGGCACAGGGTAGTATGAAGCAATGGGAATTTGGCACTGGTTACTCTCCAGCATTGGGGTCTTTCTAGCCAACATTCACAGCTAGAACACCAAAGAGGGTACAATATCTGGAGATTCAACAATGGGCAGAACGAAAGCCCAAATAGAAAGATTTGGACCTGAAATCCCAGCCCTCAAAGGGTTGGAACACCAGATCAAACAGCACTGTTCCTCCCCACCAATCCCTTGGGTTCCAGCTCCAAATGAGAGTGTTCTAACTATCTAATAGAGCAGGGTGTGAACTGCTGGAGCCAATTCTGGAGGTTTAGGGAAACGTGTTGACCCAGTTGTTGCCAGCAGATACATGTTTATCCAGACTTACCTGGAGACAGTAGCAGCCCTCCCCACCCAGAAGCCTTAACCCACCCTCATACACAATTCAAAAGACTACATGAGACAAAAGCATTAAACAAAGCTTGATCACCATCTATTGGCAGGGGGGAAGGCAGCAGGTCACCAAGAAGATTCATGGGGAAAAAGAAATCCTGAAACCTCAAGAAGCCATGGAAATACAGGAAGAACATTATGGAAAACATGGATGATTGTTTCCAAAAGATAAGGAATTCAAGGTGGCTTTCATAAAGAAATTCAGAGAAATGAAAGAAAATTCAGAAAAATGCATCAAAGAAATACAAGAGAACTCAGCAAAACTAATCAATGAGCTAATATAACTATAATGAAGGAACAGAAGTCAGAAACTGAAGGTTTACATAAGAAAATAACAGGTATCCAGGACATATAGAATGCAATAAGCAAGATCAAGAGCACCTTAGAAAGTTAGTCAGAATTGAATAAATAAAGGATAAAATCAGTGATCTGGAGGAGAGAAATGTAGAAAGAAGTCAGGTTGAAGAAGAGATACATATGACATAAAAAAGAAAGAAAGAAAAAACACTCCAAGAACTATCCAACTCAATTAAGAAAGGCAATATATGAAAAATGAGTACCCCAGAAAGTGAAGAGAAAAAGAAAGCAACAGAGATTATATTCAAAGAAATAATTCCTGAAAACTTCCCAAACCTGGGGAAGGAAATAAACAAACAAGTAAGTAAAGTTAGTGTAACACCCAATGATCTCAATTCAATAATATCTATGCCAAGACATATAATTGTGAAACTATCAAAAATCTAAGACAAAGAAGAATTCTAAAGGTGACCAAGGTGAAAAAAGCAAGTAACACATAAAGTATAGCCATCAGGCTCTCATCAGACTTCTCAGCAGAAACCCTACAGACTTGGGGAGAATGAAATAATATTTTCAGAATACTCCAAGATTTTTTTAAATGTCATTCAAGTGTATCCTATCTGGCAAAACTCTCTCTCAGATGAGGAAAAAATAAGGATACTCCATGACTAACAAAAGCTGGAGGAATTTTCTACCACAAAACCTCCCCTACATGAAATGTTAAAAAAGAAGTCTTCTACATAAATCAAAAATTAGGAAGTCTACTAAACACTAAGTAAGGGAACGACTAGGTAGACAAAACCAAAAATCAAAAGTCAAAATGGAAGCAGTAAGTTCTCAAATTTCAATAACCACTTTGAACGTAAATGGACTGAACTGACCCATTAGAAAACATAGAGTGGCTTGTTGGATTAAAAATAAAACACAGCTGCAAAATGTTCACAAGAGACTCACTTAAGAATCAGAGACAAACATAGACTTAAAATAAAGGGATAGAGAAAAGTACTCTAAGACAACATTGAAACGAAAAAATCAGGAACTGCTATACTCAACTTGAACAACATTGATTTTCATCAAAAAAGGTAACAAAAGATAAAGAAGGCCACTGTATAATGACAAAAGGATCAATAAAATAAGAAAACATAGCATACATTAATGTGTATACATCTAAGAAAGGAGCAACTATATATATTAAGCAAATACTAATAGATCTAAAAGGACATATAGACAGCAATACAAAAATAGTAGGAGATTTTAATTACTTTATAGTATAAGAAGGATAATCCACACTGAAAATTAATAAAGAAAAACAGCATTAAACACTAAATTAGAAGAGATGGACTTAGCAGACTTATATAGAGTATTTTATCCAAAAACAACACACTATACATTCTTTTCAAATGCCCATGGTACACTCTTAAAGAGAAACCATATGCTGGGACACAAGTCAAATCTCAATAAATTTATAAAAAATGAAATAATATCTGGCATCTTTTCAGATCACAATGCCATCAAACTAGGTATCAACCAAGAAAAAAAGGGGGTCAAAACTGTAAAGCAATGGAGAATAAACAGCATGTTATTAAACAACTTTTAGGTGAAAGAGAAAATCAAAGCTGAAATTTAAAAAAAAACCTGAAATCTAATGAAAATGAAGATATAACCTATGAGAATATGTGGGATACAGCAAAGATAGAATTCAAAGGTACACTTGCAGCAATAAAACAACACCTCAGAAAACAAGAACTACAGATAAAAAAAACCTAAACCTTCACCTAAAGGAACTACAAAAAGAGAATTTAAAAAAATAGTAGAAGGAAAAAATGATAAAACTTACAACAGAAATCAGTAAAATAGAAATCAAAAAGCTACTCAAAAAGCAATAAAACCAAGATTTGGTTTTTTGAAAGGGTAAGCAAAATAGACAAGCCACTAGCCAGATTCACAAAGAAGAGGAGACAGAAAACACAAATAAAATCAGAAATGAAAGAGGAGAAATCACATCAGATACAACAGAAATACAGTTTTGTCAGAGAATATTATGTATACTTGTACAGCAACAAATTAGATAGCCTAGAAGAAATGAGCACATTCTTAAAAGTATATAATATTCCAAGATCAAACAAGGAAGAAAAAGAAATCCTGAACAGATCTATTACAAGCAAGGAAATTGTAACAGTAATTTTAAAAATCCCAGAAAGCAAAGCTCTGGACCAAGTGGTTTCACTGGTGAATGCTACCAATTGTTCAAAGAAGAATTAATAACAGTCCTTCTGAAATTGCTCCAAAAGTTGAAAAAGACAATCATCCAAACACATGTTATAATGCCAATATTACCTCGAGTCTGTACGCAAAGATGTCACCTAAAAAGAAAATTACAGACCCATGTCCTTGATGAATATTGATGGAAAAGTGCTCAACAAAATAGTAGCAAACTGAATCAATAACTCATTAGATGAATCATACACCATGGCCAAATGAGATCTATTCCAGGTATGCAAGAATGATTTAACATATTTAAGTCAATAAATGTGATGCACCTTCATCAACAAAATGAAAGACAAACCCTCATGATCATCTTAGTAGATTCAGAAAAAGAATTTGACAAGATTCAGCTCTCCTTTTTGTTAAAACTCTCTGAACAAAGGGTACAGATGGAATGAACTTCAATATAATAAACGCTATATATTAAAAACATACAGCCAACATAATACTCCACAGAGAAAAAAAATGAAAGCTTTTCCTTTAAGATCAGGAATAAGGCAAGGATTTTTCACTCTCACCACAACTATTCAATATAGTACTGGAAGTCCTGGTTAGTGCAATCAGAAAATAAAAAATAAGAAAGATATCCAAATCAAAACGGTAAAAGTGGAACTATCAGTATTTGCAGATGACATGACAATATATAGAGAGAACCTCAAAGATTCCAGTAAAAAGTTGCAAGAAATAATTAATACAGTGAAGCGGGAGGCTACAAAACCAATATTCAAAAATCTGTTACATTTCTATATACAAGCAATAAAAACGTAAAGGAAAACAATACCATTTACAATTGCATCAAAATTTATGAAATATTGCATAATAAACACTACAAAAGAAGTGAAAGACCCTCCACTGAAAACTTTAAGGTATTTTTTAAAGAAATAGAAGATGACACATAGAAATCAGATGACATTCCACACTCATGGATTGAAAGAATTAACATAGTCAAAATGACCATATTGTCTAAAGCAATATACACATTTGAATACTATTCTCATTAAAGCCTCAAAGATATTCTTCACATAAATACATCAAAAATTCATGAATTTATTTGAAACTGTAAAAGATCCATGATTGCTAAAACAGTCCTGAGTAACAAGAATGAAAATGAAGGTGTCACAATCCCTGAATTCAAACTTTACTTAGAAGCAATAGAAATGAAATCTGCATGGTGTTGGAATAGCAAAAAGCAATAATAATTAAGTCTGCATGGTATTGGAGTAAAAACAGGCATACATATCAATGGAACATAGCTGAGGGCCTGGAAATAAACCCACATATATATGGGCAATTAATGTTCGACAAAGGAGCCAAAGACTTACAATGGAGTAAAGACAGTCTCTTCAATAAATGGGGCTCGGAAACTGGACAACTACAATCTGAAGGCTGAATTTAGATCAATCATAACTCATTACAAAACATTTATTCAAAGCGGATCAGAGAATTAAATGTAAGATTGAAAACCAGAAAATATGTGGAATAAGACAAAAGTTAATCACTATAGGACACTGACCTAAGAGATGCCTTTGGGAAGTCAATTCCAATAGCAGTGGTGATAAAAACCAAAATAAACAAATGAGATTATATCTAACTAAAATGCTTCTGCATAGTGAATGAGACTCTGATAAAAACAGCAAGGTATCCTACTGAGTTGGGGAAGATATGTACACATCATGTATCTGCAAAAACGAAATATATAAAGAACTCATTATGCTTAATGAAAAACTAACCATCTAATTAAAAAATGGGCAGAAGACATGCAGATGATCAACGGGCACATAAAATAACTTTGTACCTCTCTTATAATTAGGGAAATGCAAATCAAAAAAAAACAATGAGATACTACCTAATACCAGTGAGAATGACATTCATTCAAAAGAATGGATAGAACTGGAGAGGATGTCGAAAAAAGGGAAATCATACAATCTGTTGGTGGGAATGTACGATAGAGTAACATTATGGAAAGCAGTTTGGAGATGCCTCAAACATTTGAGAATGGAAATTTCATATGACCCATTATTCCACTACTGAGCATATGCCCTAAAACCACAACACTTATTCACAGAGTTATATGCATCCCCATCATCATTGTGGCATTATCTACAATAGCCAATAGTTAAATAAAGTATAATCACCAAAGTCCTTTTCTTCTTTTAATACCTCAGGATTTTCACCAGTTTATGTATCGCAATATCAAATACTTAAGAATGTGGTTCTTACCACAGCCACATCACTTAGATTGTGTGGTGAGGAGGGTTCTGTTGAAATCAAATATCTGGAGAATTACAAGAATCAGGAGGAAGTTTGTAGTCAAAAGGTGTCCCTTCTTAGTTCAACTCCAGGATTTATAAGCTGGAAGGTGGAAACAGGTGACACTTCTGAACTGACCAACTTTCAGGGAAGATGCTGCTTCTCCAGTTCTTCTTGGTCAATCTCTTCCCCTCCAGCACTGAACAAGGTAAGAAACTATTTCTACCTTCAGAGACCTTGTGTTTTAGCAAAGATAAATCCATAGTGTCCCACTGACATCCACTATGATTCTCCCTTGCCTAAGTATACTCCAGAAATTGACAGATGCCAATCTCTGTATCAGAAAATTGAGTGCAAAGAAATTATATAAATGAACTCCCAAAACCCTATTCTCTCTTCTCGTTTTCATGAGTAACACACCAGTTACAGGGAAAGTGACAGATTTTAGAATGGCATATTATGGGTTGCTGTAGGAAAATATTTCAGTGGTATCTGCAGCATTCCATTCTGTAAAGGTGAGAGTGGTTATCTCAGTACAGTGGTTATCTCTGTCTCATCTGGACCAAGAATAAAAATGCTACCTGATATTCAGTGTCCTACAGGCCCCCTTATGCCTGTCACAAATCTACTAAGACACTTAGATCTACCAGGGCAAGTACCACTAGCCTGATGAATCCTCAGAGAGTGGCTTCACCACTGCTCTTAAGATCTAAATGCCTCTCACCATTTCATTCCCAAATCCAGTCCTTCCTAGTCTTCCTTCCAGACCTTGAAGGCACAATGCCTTAGTGGCATGTCTGTGCTGAGTAAGATTGCTTTAGAACCACACTTCATTAGCTGTTAATAAAAACAAATTGTTAACTGTATTTTGTGTATCCAACAAACAGTACTAAAGCATTTGCAATGTGTTTTTCTAGGATGGGGAGAAGGAAATGACAGTGCTTTGATTCATTACATCCAAATGTCCAAGTCTTATAACAGACCAAACTTGTAAGGAAGTTTACTGGGGTTCTGAGAAACTTACAAAGAATACAGAGCGCAAGTCAAAGAGAGTGACTTCCATGTCTTCTAAGATAGTCTATCCTATCATAAGTGATATCTACCTAATACGTACTTAAGTGTATTAGAAGAACAAGGACTCAACTCCCAGCCTCTACAGGAATAAATTGAAAACTGTCTAAGAAAACAATCATTCTGCAGTCATCCATGTGTGCACAGAAGCCTGGAGTCCACATCTCACTGTGTCTGATTCTTGAGATCACACACAGCATCTCAGCCTCAGAAAATTCCATTGCTAGGCCACCAGCAGGACCTGTCCTCCATTGTATATTATCACAAATATATGGGATCTCATTTATTTTAGGGGAGATCTATGGGGGTAAAGAGTCTGGCTCCTACATGGCATATGTTACATTGACGATGACAATAACCAGTGCATCTGTGGGGGTTTCTTGATAAAGGACAACTCCATGATGACAGCAGCTCACTGTCATGGAAGGTGAGGAACACAAATGAGTCATTATCTTCCTGGAAACCCCCTAGTATGGCCCAAAGCCCATAACTAAGATGACCCCTGAACACGCAGATTCACAAGGTGATCAGGAGTCCTAGTCTCCCGGGACACAGCTATGTGAGTGTCAGACACAGGACGTGTAGCGACGGGTGACAGGGAAGGTTTCTGAACAACTGGACTGTGTCACAACTGACCAGCTAAGCAGGGTAACGTGTCTACTCTTCTGCCTCCCAATCTGATTCATAGCAGGGGCGTCTAAGTTTGGATCATCCACTGCTTTCAGAGTATGAGTTGTAGCTCATGAGACTCAGACCATCCACCATTTATTTACAGAAATATAATTGTCACTCAGATGTCCACAATATCTTCAAAGATGAAGACAGTTGGCAGGAGATTCCCATGTCTATCCTATCCCGCACTCATGAGAACTACGATAAAGATTCAAAGGTTATTGACATCATGCTACTGATGGTAACATTTTGATCACTGCATTGTTCTCCCAAGATTAGAAGGGATCACACATATCCTTTAATGTGCTCAGTTCTCTTCTCTGGAAAACTACTTGAGTAAATAAACTCAAAAAAATGACCAGGAATTTTGGGAATTAGAGAGCTACTCAATGCTGCACTGAGACAGCTAAAGGTACAAGCTGAACTGCACTCTCTCTTTCCCCTGCTGCAAAACAAGATTCAAATCACCTGAGATGTGAATACCATTGACCTGCATCAGTGGCTGGACTGAGTGAAGTCCAGGATGTATAGAGCATTGCAGGCTGGGACTTGCAGGCTGGGACTATCAGCTTATAGCAGCCATCCTGACAGACTTCAGGAGGTAGATTTGGAGGTGCAGACAGAGGAGATGTGTAAAAGTGAGACCCACGTAACTATGATGACTATCTAGTTGTGTGTAGGGAACTCAAGTGAAAAGAAAGCCACTAGAAATGTAATAGACATGAATACCCATCTTCCCCCCTGAGTAACTAGAATGCTGGGGACACATGGCCTCACCTTATCAAACCCTTCAAGCAGTCATGAACCTGACACCACAACTGGGTGAAGTTGTGATTTACATACATAAGGGGCCATTCATTTCCCCCAACCAACATCTTGACCTTAGTATGTTAAACAACAAAATGTGAGCCTGGGTTGAATTGAACAAGAGCCAGAACATAGCTCAGAGACAACCTCGTGGTGCAGTGATCAGAGGACTGAACTCTGCTCACCAACCTGACATATAGGGCCATAATTGATGGCCATTTAGTCCCTTATATTTGGACACTGGGGCCAAGAGATAGGCATAAGGAGAGAATTGAGCAATGAAACTGAAAGCATAGAAGCAAAAGACTCTGACTGAGACTTCTCCCTTCTCCCGCCACAGGGGAACTCCCGGGGGACCCTTTGTGTGTAACGGTGTGGCCCAGAGAATTGATAGCTGTGAAATTCGCTGTCCTAACTTTCCTCCTCATGTCTTCACCAGGATCTCTAGCTTTCTGCCCTGGATGCACAGAACAATGAAACGATTCCCATTTAGCTAGACCATTCACCATGTATTCTGTATCAGCATCCACAAGTGGGTGAATGGGGGACAAGGTGAATGACTGATTCTTAATAAAGATCATTTCCTAGTTACAGGAGCTGACTTCATTCTTTTTCTTGAATATTTCTCTGGACACCTTGTCTGCTTCAGGACCCAACAACCCTCTTCTACCTCTTCCCGGTCACTCACCTCCACTCTGCACACACAAATCACCAATTAAAATCTGCAAACTTCCACAACCTTTCAACATCTCGTGGGTAGATGTCTCTGTAAGACTTACTAAAGAGGGTTTTCCAGCTTGGAGAAACTATAAACTCACTTCCAGAAAGCTATCCAGGTTAACTTTGTCTCTTCCTGTTTCTAGCACAGTCTCAACTAGCACAGAATGAGGAGAAACACTTCTACCAAAATTCCAGCACTAAGACCCACCAGGTATACCTTTCCCTTCAGCCTCCCTGGTTTGCTGTGGATGCATTTTCAGCACAATTCTGCTCTGGGATGCTGTTCCAGCTGTTAGTCTGCCAGCTCTCCTCATGTTATCAGAGGGGAATATGGGGACACCAACAACAAGCCATGTCTTCCTTAAGACAGAGCACAGCTTGTGAGAATGTGACAAACATCCTGTGTCCTCAGCTGTAGACACAATTTCCTCTAGAGATACATCACTTCAGTCTTCTTCATCCAGCCCTCAACAGCCCACCACTTAATGTGGGCTCACAGTCAACCTTATATCCACTCATCTAGTCACCCCTTTATCTCCTTAAGGTTATTCCATGGTCCAGATTCCCCTGGTGTCATGATTAAGACCCACCACCACCACTTGCCACCTAAGTTGCTCTCTGAGCTTGAAATGACACGAAGCAGGATTGGAGCTTCTCTCCTACATCAATTAATGAACGTTCACGAACCACCTTCTAGGTGATAGCATGTGACACAGCAGTAACAAACAAAACCTCTGCCCTCTGGGCCATCAGCAGCTCTCTTTGACAGATTTCACATGCACCTGAGGTCTACAGGTTCAATTCGTGTTTTGGCAGATCTTATTCTTGAACACAAGGGTTCAGTTACCAAGGAACTCTCTCCTAGACAACCCTTGGTACAAAGACAACAAAGCTGACTCCTGCATGATATGGCTATTCCATGTGACGAGGTTAGGTCACAGTGCCATTGTAGGAGTCTGCAATCCCACCTCTCTGATGGGAGCGAGACGTAGCAGCTACATACCCCTATGACCTTTCCATGCAATCAGCCCTCTGCTAAATAATGAGAGCCCATAGATAACCTGGACCCCAGTTCTCAGAGTCCAGAGGAGCTCCTAGAAGATCCAGCCACAGTAGGTTGTGCAGATGCTGAGAGCTGACATAGAATAGGGATATTGGGTACTGGTTTCTTTAAGGATATGGACTTCTTGCTCTTTGCAGTGACCGTAGGACACCCTGACCTTAAATCTCCACAGAGACATTAAAGAAATGGGATCAAACTAGCTAGAGTTATGTCAATTTTGTTTATCACTTTTAAAAACCAATTCTTGGTTTCATTGTTAATGTTTTGGGTGGTCCTTTTCATTTCATTTATTTTTGCTGTCATTTTTATTATTTCCTTTCTTCTAATATTTGGTTTTGATTATTCTTAAATTGCTAGTTCCCTCAGGTGTTAGAGATTTAATTTGTCTCTCTTTTGGTTTTCGATGTGTGCTTGTATGGCTATTTAGTTTCCTGATAGAATTGTTTTTGACACAGCCCATATGTTCTGGTAGCTCATCTCTGAATTTTCTTTTTTTTATTCAGGTAAGTCTTAATTTCATCAATGATCCATGAGTTGTTTAGTAGCATGGTGTTCAATCCCTACCTCTCTGTGATTCTTGCAGTTTTGTTCTTATGGTTCATTTCTAGTTGCACCGCCTTGTGGTCAGAAGAGTTGCTGAGGAGGAAATAAGCCTCAGGTAATAAGTTTCCACTAAACAATGATAAAGACATAAGCCTTCACTGAACTATCTCATCAGCCCAAGCCCCACACTGTAAATAACTTCTGCTTATTGCAAACATTAACAAACATGCTTATCACACAATGAACAGAAAATGGTGATGGAAAAAATTCCAGTGACTCACCTCCACCTACTCTAGTCCACCCCAGAAACCGCTGCCTATAAAACCTGTAACTCACTCCTGTTCAGCGTGCCAGTCTTTGGAAATCACTCCACTGGTGCCCACCGGGGTTAAAGAAAATCCTTTCAATGAGTTTGTGAAGCCTGTTGCTTTCCAGTGGCCAAACACGCTTGCTGTAACAAGGTCAGGAACAAACATGCTCAAATTTTTAAAATGCCGTCTTTGTCAGCATCTCCAGCCAGCTTACCTAGGCATCAGCTAAAAAGACTGACATCATTGAAAGAACCTGAAGAAAAAGCCCCTGGCTACCATTTTAGCAAAGCCAGTCACTTGAGCAAAAGTTGCCCTCAAACCTGAAACCACAGTGGGCTATGCCATAGCGAAAAACAAAGATGTAAGAAAAGAGTGTTTTCATCTCCAGAATGAGAAGGGAACTTTTCATTGTCCAGCCCTTACATCAAGGGGCAAAGATCTAATAACAGGGCTGAAGGAGCAATCTGACTCCCAACTCTTCATCACAGTGATTGAACTTCAGGTAACTCTGAATGCTGGAGGTAAAACTTTAATTTCCTTATTTGTATGAATAGTGGACCAACTGCCAAAATCTGAAAGAAACCCCAGGAGGTGATCTCAGCTTAACAACCTGCATCTAGGACACACCTCTAGATACTCAAGCCATTTCTCTCCAGGTTACCTGGACATGCCCAAGCCCCTGTTTCTCCATCAGCTGGAGGGAGAGGCAGGAAGCTTAGGTCCCACACACACGTGTGTGCATTCTCTTAATGAAAACTTAACTAGATATTTCTGCTTTTAATAAACTCACTGTATGTCCCTGACCAACTCTCTCTCCAAGAAATCTTTCTGGATGAACCCAGTATCTCTTCAGTGTGTCTCAGATCCTTCTCCACATCATCAGAAGTTTGTCTTGTCTGATATTAGTATTGCACTTCTGATTTCCTTTCATGACTGTTGCTTTGATATTTCTTTTCATAGCTCTTGACTTTCAACCAACATTTATTTTGGATCTGATATGTGCTTCTCGTAGGCATATATTGGTGGGTCCTATTTGTTTGACCCTCAAGATATTCTATATCTTTTGATTTGTGTTTCAGTCCATTCAAGTTTAGGTTTACGGCTGAAATGCTGTCCTTTATTACTGACACTTGTGCCTTTGTTTCCTTTTGTTTGGTTTTCCCTGTTTGTTTCTTCATTTCCTATTCTTTTATTTCTTTTTACTTTTGATGATTTTCCATTATGTTCTGTTAGTTTCATCTATTTAGGATTGAGTTTTGTCCGTTTTTTTATGGGTTATCTTTAACCGTCTTTTATGAGCTGATTCCTTTTCATGTTTATGAATTTGTACAGAATACTTGTTTTTCTTCCTCCCTTTTATATTATTATATTTTTTTCAGTCTTGTTGGTCTCAACTTCGTTTCTGTTATTTTTGTCTGTTTATCATCATTTTCAAGGTTTGGTGAGTCTTTGTTTTTCTTTTTTTTTTTTCATATATTCCCTTTCAAGTTTTCTTGAATAGCAGGCTTGGTGATAGAAAAATCCATTGACTTTTGGTTTGCATTGAAGACTTTTATTTCTCCACCATATTTGAATAATAACTTTGCAGGGTAATGTTTTCTTCACTGATAGTTTTTGTCTCTTGTTATTTTGAAAACAACATTCCACTCTGTCCTGGCCTGTAAGATTTCTGTTGGGTGTGTCTTTACAGGTTATGTTTTTCTTTTCTCTAGCAGTCTCAAGTAGATTTGCTTTGTCATTGACTTGCTAATTTTACTATGAGATATGTGATATAGGGTTGCTTACATTTAGAAATTTTAGATGAGAGGGTTTTCTCTTCCTGAAACTCCATGGTTCATTTTGTAGCACATGTTGGAAATTCTCTGCTGTTTCTTCTTTATATAGGATTTCTGCTTCTTTCTCTCTCCCCTCTCCTTCTCAAACACCTATTGCACTTATGTTTCTACTTCTCACAGTGTCTGATATTTCTCATTTGTTATCTTTATTTTTCCTCAATCTTGTTTCTCTCTAATCTTCTGAGTGTTACCTCTGTTATTTGTCATCAATTTCTCTCTTTCCCTGTGAGACTGAGTCTGTTTATAGAGATTACCATGTTTATCTTCAATGTCTTGACTGTATCTTCAATCTTTAGCATTTCTATTAGGACTTTCTTCATAATCGCAGTCTTTCTGATGACATATTCCCTTTGGTTTGTCACTCTTTTCAGATATCTCCCAATTACCTTTTGGTAGTTTTGTGAGCTTCCTAATCTCATTAGCCTTTTTGTAACTATTTTTTGGAACTCTTTACCTGAATGGTTGTACAATCTTTATCAATTGGATTTTCACTGGAGAATTTAGCATTCTTTTTTATTTGATCCATTTGTGTTCTTTGGGACACATAATTTGGGCAGTCTTTTTTGTTGTTGTTGGTTTATTGGTTTTGCCTTGAATATGACACCAGGACATTATTTTCTCTGCAGATTTTTTTCTGACTGTGTGGTGCCTACATCTTGATTTCAGTGGGGGTGATTGCAGTTCTGCTCTCTTGGATGGCCTTTTTTATTTAAGTCACTGATGTGGTTACAAGTACTTCTTGCAACATTTGCCGATCCTTAGTGCAGAGAGTTTAATAGGCAGCACAGTTAAGCACATGAGCTCAGTGCTCTGGTAGCTCAAATATATGTTTTTTTAAATTATTTGGTCTATGTCAAGACACTGTAGGGTCCACAGGTCCTGAAACCTACTGGATGCTTGTACCTCGTAGTGGCTGAACTGAGTGTTGAGGAGGAGTCAATGACCAAGAGAAGCAGAGGTCTAGCATGCACAGGTCCAGCCTCCTGGAGCCTGGTTGATAGCAATTCTATGTAGCTACAGCATGAGGTTGGTGATTTGTGTATTCTCAGGGGCAGATGCCTACGATATGCTGGATTTCGCATGGGGCGGCATGTGCTGTCTCCAAGCCTATCCTGGGAGAGGCATGTTGTCTCTTCCTCCCCCCTGTAGGGGCTTGCCTATTGCTTGGCTTCCTTTTTGGGCTACAGTTGGTCCCACATGACTAGGGGGCTATATTCAAGTGCACATTTTTTCTTCTGAGGCCTGGCTTTCTGTAGCCTATCCTGGAGGTGGGATACTCTCCCTTATGCTGTGCAGGGGTCCTCTGCTCTGGCCAGATTGGGGTACTCATGCTTGGTCAGTGGGAGAAAGTTATAGACTTAGAGGTGACTACATGAGCAGATGGCAGGTTGACTGTGAGTCCATATTAATCAGTGGGGGTGGGCTGCGCTGAATGAGAAAAGCTGAAGTGGTTCTGCTCTAGTGAATGTGTGTCTAAAGATGAGGGCACTGTTACATCCTCAGAAGCTGTTCTCTGAGAGTTGGGAGATACAGGTTGATGTCCCCTGAGGCCCCTCTAGGATGTTATGAGGTGAGCTGGAAGGGAGGCAACCTGGAACAGAAGCCCAGAGTGAGGTTTTAGTGCAACTGCATCCACAGGGAGATGAAGGATGAGGGTCCAGTAAAGGTGGACCCATTGAGATCATGAATTTTTCCAGTGTGGGAATTGGGGTACAAGTGATTTCACCAAGTCTTCTGATTATTGAGGCTGTTGTTAAATACAGAAATCTGAAAATGACACTCTATAGATCTGGGATTTGAAACATTGTTTCTCTGAAGGAGATAGCCCCTCTATTCAAGAGTCTTGACTGAGGGATCTATTTGTGTAGATGCTGAAAGGCTGGGGATGCAGACAGGTTAAAGTTGGTGGTGTATATGGGCAGAGTTGTGGTGGGTAGGTAGAAGGAACAGTGAACTGGGTGGGGTATATCTTTGTGCACAACTTGTGTCGAAGAAAATATTCAATGACAACAGCAAGTTAGGTCTTCCTTTTAGGAGATGGTCTTTGTTAAGTGTTAGTCACCTCTCTCTCAGGAGTGGATACTGACTCAGAACACCTGGCCATAGTCTAATTAGTGAGAGGAGTATCATTGTTCTATGACACCTGAAGGAAATCTTGAGATCCTGGTGAAGACCGGAAGAGGTTTCTTAGAATAATGACTATAGCTGACAATACTCTGGGTCACATTGTTACTAATGCAGGGTCCCTTGGAATTCACCTGTGGACAGAAAGGGAAGAAGTCTCAGTAGATCCTGATGCCTCTCTCCTCTAAACTTCATATCTCAGATGTTGAAGAGGAAAGATTGAAGCGGTCATCAGCCATCTTGGTTCTGCACATGGGGTGGATGAGAGTCAGGTTCTGTGGACACAGCATTATGCTCCTGTCTCTGAGTCTTGATCTCTCTCCAGTAACCCAGACCCAGACTCTGTTCAGGTTGCCCAGAAAAAAGACCAAGATGTTGGCTAAGGGATATACTTGTGCCCTACATCCTGGAAACTGTACAGCTCAACCAATGACTGGTTTACCATTGACAGGTATTGGACAAGGATAGGTCTTACGTTATGCATATTGTCGGGATGCTTGTCTAGTTACACTTCCTGTGGCCTTTTTCTCAGGGTTCCCATGCACATCCGGATGGAATTGTCGATATTTGGGAGGAGGATCTTGGACAGTGGAGACTCTTAATATTGAACTTCCGGATCCACATCCTAGAAGTCTACTCGGAGAGTTGCCATCGACCAGTTTCCCCAGCCTGCCAGCTGCATAATCCTAGATCTCACCCAGTCCTGACTCTGAGGCAGGTCAGTGTTCTTCACATCAAGGTTGAGTTGAGCCTTGTATTGAAGCTGCTCAGAAATGTGAGACTGTGTGGTTTAGGTTATGTTCTTAGCTGGGCTTAGAACCAGCATTGGTGATCTGTCAACTCCCCAATTTGGTTTCTCACAAGACCTTTCTAGTACACTACCCAGGATGACTAGTTGTATGGAGGAAAAAAGGGAACCTAATGGTATGTATGTTCCCTTGTAACATTGGGAATGCACCTGAGGGTCAGCAGGATCATAACTTCAGTAGCATGTTGTCATTGCCTCATCATCATAATAGTTGTAATGTAAGGATTTGAGAACAGTAATCACCTGTTGAAAGTTTTCCCTTCAATTGATATTGTAGGAAGCCAGAGTGACACCCATATTAAATAAAAATGAAGCAGGGTGAATCACATAGCTACCCTCAGTGTCTGAAAGGCAGGAGAAAGCACAATATATGTCCTTTTCCAAGCCTACACTTCATGCCTGGTAGACTAGGAGGAGGGAAAAGTGGACAGTGACGCTCTATTTTTCTAGGCAGTAGTTTTCCAGGTCGGGTTCTTCAGCTGCCTGCCCTGTTGTCAGGCTCTCTCTCCACCCTACACTCCTGTGTACCATTCTCACTTTGATGTGTCCTTGGTGTTCTACCATCTCACCTGATTATCCATTTTCTGTGTGCTCAGGGCTATTCCTTATTATTGTACTTGAACTGCGCTTTGGGGTTCCATGATGATAAGACTGATTTATGCTCCTTACCTTCCAAACAGCAAGGCACCATCATCACAACTTTATCCTGTAAAGGAGACCCATATCTAGAGAGGATATATATTATTTTTGTCATTGAGACTTAGAGATGCCATGTAGGTCTTGGAGTAGGTTTCATCTCTATCTTAGTAGATATCTCCTTAGTAGATAATCTAAGGATTATTGTGCTTGTAGAAAAAAGAGGACAGGCATTTCCTATTGGCACAAACAATGAGGTGTTCAGAGGTTCTGGTGGTCTGGGCCTCAGTGTACCAACACAATGAGATATAGACCCTAGTAGACCTGGCAATTACTCTCCCACCTGCCCTAATTATTATTTTGATTCTCAAGCTCGTAGATGCCCTGTGTTTGCTTATATATGTGAAGATTCTAGTCCAATGCCTGTATAACAGGACCTCATACAGTAGAACATTCTGACTTCCTTCTTCCCCTTCCTAAGACTGGCACAGAGTAAATGCCCCTCACAAGCTTGTTGAATGCCAACTTTAATCAACAATTGTCCTTCATTGTCACCTGATGAGATGTGGTTCTCATGTACTTTGACACTCACACTGATAATATCTTTAAGATTTTGAGCCCCAGGATAAAGACAAGGGTTGAATAATTGGAGATTAAAATGAAACTGGGATAGAAAAATAGGTGACCTGGTGGGAGTGAGTCTCCTTTAGCATGGTGAGAGCAAGGATAAGCCATACTCAAAGGTTCTGTTAATTCTGTTATCTTCCCTGGTGCAACTCTGTGACTCAGGGGAGTGGGAATATTAAAAAGGTGATACACTTATTGAGACAGCTCTTTCATTCCTTGCCCAAAAGAAGCTACTAGGATAGATATGCACTCTTAGCTTAGCATAATGGAAAGCTATAGGCATCATTTTTATCTTTTCCCCTCCACCAACATTCCTGTCATCACAATAATGTCATGTTTCATGTAGCAGGAGTGTGACCTGTGGAAGAGAAAGACTTTTCAGGGATTGTTTTCTTTAATTTCTGCGTATTTAGTGATATATCTATGATAGAAATTTCTGGAAAAGACTGGGCAAGGAGAGCTCCTGGTGAGCCTCATGAGTACACTATAGAAGTGTCTCTGTTCACACAACGAGGCCTCTGAAGGACGAGTGGTAACTTTCCACCTCATTTGTGAGAGGATCATGTTGGTAAATTAGAACAGGATAAGCAGCATTTACTCTGGGAAGGCTGGTTATACCTGAAGTGGTGTCTGCTTCTTTCTTCTAGCCTTTCATTGGAGGTGAAGTAAGGTGAAGAAAGAAGCAGCTCAGTGAGCATCAATTTCCTCCTGATTCTAGTGATTCTCCAGTTATGAGTTTTCTCCAGATTGTTCTTTCCCTCACACTGATGGGTCTTTGTGGTGAGGGTGTTTCAAGAACCACATTATTAGGTCTTTGATAGCATGACCGCATTCGCCAGGAGATAATAATGGACTCTGATCAGAGGAAGGGACTTTGGGAAACATTGGTTACAGCAGAATGGTGCCCCATTATCCCATCAAACTCTGCAAAAGAATGAATATGACCTAAAATGCTTCAAAACATCTCCTTTCTATTGCAGCATGCAACCCCAAACTCAAATCTTTTTAGAGTTTTATTTTGTTGATAGTCCAACAGGTGTTTAAAGATTTTTTTGTATAAATGCATAAGGACTAAGCCCAGCTCTCTCCCAGGGCATACTAACTAAAATGCTAGTCACTCAGAAACTCTTGATTAGCCAACTAACCTACCGTTGACATGAACAGGGACAGGAAGACAGGGAAGGAATAGAGATCAGGGTGATATTGAGATGGGATATGATTAAAGTACTGGCAGAGAAGAAGATGACAGAATAGGAAATATGGAAATTTGGTTTTAACAGACAAAGGCTCTTAGTTCATTGACTCTCTAGTCCCTGGTAGTCCTGATAAAGCTAATGTCTGTCTCAACTGGATTATTATTATTATTACTCAAAGATTTAAAAGACCCCATAAATGTGCTTTGTAGCATGCATATGCTACATGTACTTTGTAGCATAGTTGCTGAAATGGAACAAACAAACTTGCTAATCATTTTAATTTCCTATCACTGCTGACCCTCCTGGTCCAGTGACCTGGGACCTTAATGAGAGAATAATGTGGGATGTGGTTCTGAAAACTGAACTCTTGCCATGGGAAAGAAGCCAGGCTTCATGATGCAGAATTCCATTTTCTGTCTCTAGATGCTTGAGGACTGACAACTTAGGTGGAAATTTTTCATGCATGCTCTAATAGAATAGAAATAATCAACCTGATATTTTGATTCATTTCCTTTGTTCTTTTCATATATTCATCTGTATATAGATATATAGATAGATCTAGATATAGATATATACAAATAGATATAGAAAGGAGGAGACTATGAAATATCTCAAATTGGAAACAGATTTATGTGTTCTTGTACCTGTTGCATCATCATGACCCAAAAGAGAGAACCTATGAAGTGGCTATTCATTTTAATTTCTTCCCAGGCATGACTCTTCCCCAAGGGACTACCAACATTTACTGTTTGATGATTTTTCTCACCTGATATGCCAAATTGTAGACACTATGTTCATAAAAATGGAAATTGATAGAATAAATTTATGCTGACACATTGCATTATTAAATATGTATTATGTAATATTTATGAAGTTTTAAATCTTGAAAAATACAAGGTGATGGAATACAGTTTTGGTCCAAAGCAGTAGAGTATTATTTGAGTGCACGTTGTCACATAGGATATTCAGGGTTTCATGACATCCATAGCTGATCTCTTGTTCATTTGGCAGCATTATCATTTCTTCTGATAGATCATTTTTCCTAGGATCTCTTGGGATACATCCTTAGACTCACCTCCACCCTCCACAAGCTTAGGCCCCATTCTCCCAGGCTACCTGGGGTCCTGTGTCATTGACCCTGTCCTGGTCAGGACACTGCCACTATGGCCAAGGGCAGAGCCACCTATTCCTGAGCTGAGACATTGTGACCAGAGAGAGCTTGGCTGTTCTGCTGATATGTCATGAATGAGTTTGTAATAACTTTAGTATATTTACTTCAATGGAATGACAAAAGAAGCAACAGAACAAAGTCTAGGAGACTTATGAGTGATTATATGTCTCTCTGTATAAGTGGATTCCCAAAGGGAGAAGAGACAGGAGAATAAATATATTTGCAATAAAATAGCTCAAAATTTATTAATTTGATTTAAAAATCCATTAAAAGCATTTACGTACATATTCCCAATCACTAGGACTCCAAGTAGGAAAATTATCCTGGACCCTGGGCAGGATTTTCCCAAATACCTGCTCCTTTCTATCTTAGATCTTGTCCTGTCCTTTGCCTGGCACCCACTTTAGATGGCTCCTCTGATAAATTAACACACAACCCATTTTCAGTGTTTCGTGGCAGATGTGGGCAATTCTGGGGCGGAGCTGCTTCTAAGGTGTGGACATCAGCCAGATTTGTGACTCTGCTCCCTGACCTAGACACCCAGTACCAAATATGGAAATGTTGCTTCACCAATGCCCTCTATATGCAGAGCGGGCCTCTGTCCTTTTCTGAATAACACCTTCAAACACTAGAACCTGATTCTATTGTTTATTGGATTATATTATAAATTATGGTAAAAGATACATAATATCTAATTTAGGTATTAACAATTTTTCATGAACAGTTCAGTGACATAAATCCAGTCTCATTGTGATGCAACCATCACCAGCATCTGTCTTCAGAATATTTTCAATATCCCTAAATAAAATCTGAACCCATTCAGTAGTAACTCTCCAATGTCTCCTCCCAGCCCTTAGAAAACTCCATTCTACATAATATCTATGAATTTGCTAGAGACACTTATCATAGAAGGGAGAGAATCAGAAATGATTTACCAGTCATATCTTATCAAGTAGTAGACAATCATTATTTAAGCAGAAATTAGAAAAAAAAAACATGTATATGTAAAGGCCAGATGGAGAGCTTGGGTGGTAGAGATTGACCTCACACCAGCTGACTGAGTTCATGATTTTCCTTCAACCACTAGATGAAGTGGAAGCTTTTCCTTCCTTCTGATATGTTTGTGTGTCATAGAGAGTCTTAGTTCTCCATGCTTTTGGCAAATAAGAAAGAGATCAACAAGAATTCCATCTAAAGGGGTTTATTGATGTTCTAAGTTTAATGGAGAGGGGCTGAAGGTTGCATGAGCTTGTGTTCTGCTCAACGAAGGAACAGATCCAATTAATTGTGATTGTCCATCTTGGGCATCATTCATTTTTCCTTTCTATAAAACTTATTGTCCTGAGAACAGTGAATAAAGTGGAAGAATTTATGACATTATTCCAGGAACCACAAATCCAGTCCTGATCCTCAAAGAAGAGGTTCACAAGGGTGGACATGAGATCTTCCAGCTCCCATTGCATAGTCCTCTTCATCAACAGACAGGGTAGTTTACGTGAAGTGTGAGAAAACTCAACATGAGGCTGTGAGTGCTGGGCTCACAGACAGACAGAAATTATCTCAGTTATTGGAGATGGTATGGGTCACTTGGCTCCCCAGAGAGATGCATGAGAGCAGAAGTCTGCATGTCCCTATGTCCATAAAAATTGGGAAAGAAGAGGATGTAAGGAAGGCTACAGCCTTGGGCTCTGAAAGGAGTTTCTGTAAGAGAGGACCTGGGGAGGTGTATGACCTCCCAGTCACTTTTAGGAGAAGAATTGAAGGATGGAAGGTGTTTGTCCAGGAAGAGTATAGAGATGCACTGATACAGCAGCTTGCATGGTAGTTGTCCTAAATAAAGAACACTCAGATTGATTTTGAGAATTTCACTTTATAAGTACAAAACTAGTTTCCTAGAGTTAAAGGTAGAAAAAGGAGAGCTAATATTAACTGATGTTTACACAGGTACTTTGTAAGAATGTACACTGTTTCCTTCTATCCTCAGAATCCTTGGATATTTACTGTATTAATCTTACATAAAAACTCTTAAAGGCTTACATATTCAGCAGCCACTGGATTTAGTTAGGAGATAGAGGAATAAGTTACTCAAATACTCTCACTTCACTAATATGTACTGAGTGCTGGGCTCACAGACAGACAGAAATTATCTCAGTTATTGGAGATGGTATGGGTCACTTGGCTCCGCAGAGAGATGCATATGAGAGCAGAAGTCTGCATGTCCCTATGTCCATAAAAATTGGGAAAGAAGAGGATGTGAGGAAACATCTCCTTATGGCGATTTCTGGCTGGAACTAGGAGTCCATGATAAATCCTGTTAAACTCACTTCCTGGCTCTACTGATTCCACCCTTTATGAGTTTCTCATTTTAATTGAACTATCTAGTGTCTATCAGTGTTTACTGATTTCAAATATTTACTTTTTTAGTCACTGAGTATATTTCTTTATAAAATTTAAGTGATGTCAAATATTTAAAACATCAAATCATCTCTAAATAAATGGTCAGGAGTAGGACTACTGATCCCCTTTTCTCTTCCTCTTTCATGTAACTCCAATGTTGAAAATCATGGAATTTTGGATTTGGAACAATAGCCAGACACGGTGTCTTTCTCTTGATTTACACACAATTTGTCCTAGGACAATTCTCAGGCTAGTTTGTTGAGCAGTGTTAGAGAGTCTGAAATTTATTCTGCAACTTTCTCAGAAGTAAAATCTAAGTTTTCCATGAACATAGGCTTTTGTTGAGGGGATTTTCATGTCAATAAGTGTAGTATCAGTGTAATGTGGGTTCTGGTGAATATTGGTGTCAGTCAGATTGGCTAAGATGTTTGAAAATAGTCCCTGAGCTACCATCTGAAAAAGAAGTTTGGTCTTGAGAGATAGCCCTTCATCTAGTAATATTGTAAGGGAACAAAATATTGAAAAAATATCATGAAAGATATAAATTATGATATGATTATTTAATTAAAATATAATTAATTTAAAATCAAAATGATGTATTTTAATGATGAAAATGAATGATTATATAAGATAACATAATAAAATCTAATAGCATAATATCTTCCTCTTTACTCCTAGTGTATTTAGACATATGTTTTTAGAATTTTGTGTGTATGTGATATTAACTGCAAGGCAACCTGTATTGGATCACCTGCCCCCTGGGCTGGAGAGCTGCGGTATCCACAGAACTCACGGTGTCTGCTTGGGTTTAGAAATTCCTATCAGCAGTGCACAAGAAAATAACTCCACAACACCACAGAAACCAGTGGATACCAGTGTAGCAGCATACGCAGCTCTTTGAAAATGAACATTACACAGACGGGAACAGGCCCCAAACCTCACAGAAGCAGAGTGGTTGTTACTGGCCACACCAGAAAACAAAATCACCACAGAAGAAGAGTTATAATGTAAAAAAAGAAAGCCACAGTGCTAAATCTAAGAAAGAAAAGAAAATATGACAAAATCAATGTCACTCAAAAATGTGTTAATGGCCTAAACAGAGAAAGATGGCCAGATCTCACCAGAAAAGAACACAATTTACATTTAGTGAGACATCTATAATACAGAGTAGTAGTGCCAAACAATAGTTACATAAAAAGTTGAATGAGATTCAGGAGTCACACACAAACACCCTAAGTCAATTGGAGGATCTTAAAAATAAGTGACAGATCAAAGAGAATAGGTCACTAAGATGATTGTGTCATGAACAAACTCCTAAAAGAAATGTTAGTGATAAAAGACAGTCAAGGTATTGAAAGAATCATGAAAATGTATAAACAGACTCATTCATGCAGAGGAACGAACCTCGATATTGAAAACAAGATCACAGAGCTGATCCTCACAGAAGAGGAGAGAAAAACAAGATGAGGAAAACTGAAGAAGTCCTATAAGAAATATCAGACACCATAAGAAGAACAATCATAAGGATCATAATTATCCCAGATGGAGAACAGCAAAAAGGTACAAAATCTACTCAAAGATTTAATAGCAGAAAACTCACATCTGTCGCAAAAAGTAAGCTTGGAGGTCCAAGAAGTAAATAGTATATCAAAATTTCTACATATAAAAGTCCTATGCTTACATACATCACAGTAAATCAAGCAAAAGTCACTGACAAAGAAAAACTGCTCAGGACTGCTAGAAAAAAAGTGTAATACAATCTACAAAAGTATACCCATTAAGCTATCATCAGACTAGGTCTAGGGGAGATAAAAGGTGAGGAAAAAATAACTTAAAAAATTTTTTAATTAAAAATAAATTATTTCTCTTGTCTCTTCCTGCATGCCTGCCTACTCATCTTTATTCCTGCCTTCACCTTACCTTTAGAAACCCCTTAGCTCAATGTAGCCCCAGTTGTTTATTTTTCTTATTGTTTCCCTTGATGGTGGAGTTGAGTCCCCAAAGGTTTCTCTAGGACTGATGTCATGGAAAGTCTTTCCTATGTTGTCTTCTAAAAGTTGTATGGTTTCTGGTCTTATGTCCAAGTCTTTAATCCATTTTGAATTAATTTTTGTGAATGTTGTTAGAGAGTGATCTAGCTTCATTCTTTTGCATGTGGCTGTCCAGTGTTCCCAACACCATTTGTTGAAGAGACTCTGGAAGCATTTAATATTTTTTCTTTATCTTGTATTTTTGACATTTTAATGACAATATGCCTAGGCTTGAGTTTCTTTTATTAGGGATACTTTGAGCTTCCTGGGTCTGAATGCTTGCTTCATTCTTCAGGTTATACAGTTTCTGTCCCCTTTTGTCTATCTTCTCCTTCTGGGACCCCAATAATGCCATCATTGTTCTTTTGCTGTTATCCCATAGGTCTTAGATGCTGTCTTCTTTTCTTTTCATTCTTTTATCTCTTCACTGGTTTGCTGAGTGCATTCCTCCACCCTATATTCTAGTTCACTAAATCTATTAGAGGCTCATCCATCAGGTTTTGTAGACATCTGATGTGTTCAGATTTTCCCCTAGGCTTTCTTTTATTGAATCCATATTTCACATATACTTTTCTGTGTCTTTTCATTTTTTTTTTTTTGCATTTTATGTGTGTTTCTGTGGATTGAATCTCAAACCCAGAATTTTTAGGTAAAAGGAAAATGGTATATTGCGATGTCTAGACACCAGAAGTAGCTCATCAGCATTGTCCCACATCTTCTAACATAAAACTAAAAAGAAGCTACCTGATAAATACCAGTGGTGCCATCTAAAAAGAGGGCCTGGAGAATGACAGGAAAAGATGCAATATAGGAGGGAGGCATAGGGAAATTCACTTATTATTCCATGATGCTTTGGACACTAGAGATTTTTTTGGTATTTATATCATTGACTCAGACATGGGTTTTTTCCATCAAATTGAAATATTTCCATCTTTTATTTCCTATTTCTTCAGTCTCTTCCTGTTCTCATTCTGATACTACAAGTATAAATGATGCATAGAGTATCCCATATACATCTCTGCTCATTTTTCTTCACCTTTTTCTGTTCACTGAAAAGCCCGAAAGCAAGTAAAAATTATTCATTTCATCTTCACCTGGAATCAGGCTTCTATCTGAGCACAATGACTCAACTCAGGCAGAAGTGGCTTCTGCCCTGGGACAGAGCAGCAGAGTCCTCATCAGGATTGGGTCAGGTGAGACAGGAGTAGAGGGAGCTCCTCCAGGCATATTATCAGAACCCTAGGGAACCCTGGGAGTCAGGGTCTGAGCCTGCATGGGGTGGAGGTAGGCCCCAAGGATGAGTCCCAATAATCAAAAGGAAAATATCTCTCAGTAGAAGTGGTAGAGCTGCCAATAGTGCAAGAAATCACTATGGAAATTGTGAAACCTTGTTCTGTGTGACAAGTTTCACTCAAATGATAGCCAAATGCATTTGGCAAAAATTATATTCTATTATAACCTTTGATTACATTCTAAGGTCAAAACTTCATAAATATTTTAAAATACACTTATAATCAAATACATACATATGTATACATATATGTTAAAAACATGTATTTAATAAATCTTAACATTCATGGACATCCTTGTGTCTTGTGTGTTCAGGCTGGGGAGAGATGGAAATCCTCAGAGGGAAGAGGGCAACAGTTCCCTTTGAAGAAACCTGGTTAGAAATGAAAATGAGAAGACATTTCACATAGTCCACCTTCTGGGTAACAGAGACTCAACAGAGGCAAAGAGCAAAGCTTATGTCAATTTTGAAAGAAAATTTAATATTCTCCTATTATATAAATTATTAAAAGCAGAGAAGGAAAGTAGCCTATCAGAATCTTGCTTCCATGCGAGTAGAATTTTAAGTGGAACATCCCATCCAAATCGTCAGTCCTCAAGCACCGTGTGCAGAGAGCAGCAACCTGGATTCCTCACACCATCTCCTGATTCCTCTCCAGGGATGAGGATGAAGTGTTCAGAATCATGGCCCACTATGGTCTTCTTGTAGGCCCCACATAACCTAAACCTGGTGGGAGAGAAGTGACAGATAAATAAAATGAGCGAATAATTTAGCTTTTCCTCTTCCGGTCACTCTGAATACTCAAAAGGACTTAAAAAGGTGTCTTTAAACTTTTGAAATATAATCAGGGTATATTGTCTTTGACTTTTTCAGTGTCACCTGGCAGCAGACCTTTTAATAGGCTCAAGTGCTCTATTAAATCCACCTTCCAAATGTACTGTTTCCTCATTACCTCATCTTCCAGTACTATCAGCACATTCCCTTAGACCATATTCCTTATCTCTACTCCAACCCATTCCCATATGATTAGCTATAGTCTGAAGATACCAAGAAGTTAATGAATCACTAATTTTGGAGATTTGTATTTTTAAATAGTAACATTTATTATTTCTTTTGTTCACATTGCTATATTCATTTAAGGATATTAAAATTGCATTTCACTCTATATGTCACTCCACACCCACAAACAGAGTTCTAGTGTCCATTACCACTACTTTTCCTCCTTTTTCCTTCCTATACTATACCCTACCCCTGTGTCTGTTTGAAGAGAATAGCTCGTGATACTTATGTATATACCAAAACTTTGTTAAACCACTTCTTCTAAGTGGACTAAAATTTTTAACTGCGTGCTATTAAAAGTAGACAGCAATTTACAACTGAAGGCATATTGACATACTCATGGTTTTGGGGATACACTTAAGGGTAAGGACACCATTCTGGCTATTATCAAACACCCCAAGTCCTTTTCTCCTTTGAAAATGTCCAGAATTCTCACCATTGTATATACTACACTATCAGTAGCTTAAGAATGTGGCCATAACCACAACACTAGGCTTTGTGAGAGGAAGAGGTTTCTGTTGAAATCAAACATCTGGAGATTGCTAGACCAGAAAGATGCTGGTGGTCACTAAGCCGTCCCTTCTTACTTCACCTCTGGATTTGTAATCTGGAAGGTGGAAGCAGGTGCCACTTCAGACCTGATCAGCTTTAAATAAGATGCCGCTTCTCCTGTTCTTCCTCATCAGTATCTCCCCTCCAGCACTGAGGGAGGTAAGGAACCATCTAGACATTCAGAGACCTTTTGTTCCAGCAGGTCTAACTGCCATCAGGCTATTCCATAAATTGACTGATGCCATATATTTATCAGAAAATTTAGTGCCAAGAAATTTTATAAATGAATTCTCAATATCCTTTTCTCTCTTCTCCCTTCCATGGGTGACACACAAGTTACCTGCAAAGCGCAAGATTTTAGAATGGCACAAGATGTGCTGGTGTAGGGGAAATGGTGAAATGATATCTACAGCATTTCATGTTGCAAATTAAGAGTGGTTGTCTCAGCACAAGGGCTGTCAACTGGACCAAGAATTAAAGCGCTGCCTGATATTCAGTGTCTGACTAGGGCCCTTCAGCCTAACGCCACTCTAATAAGACACTCAGATATACTAGGTCAAGCACCAATAACCTGATGAGCCTTCAGAGTGTGTTTTCACCACTGCTATTCTGGCCCAAATGGACATTGGTTCCCAGAAGCCACTCTCCATCTCACTCTGAAATTCAGTCCTTCCTACTCTTCCCTCTTGATCTTCAGGGTTCTATGCTTTAGTGGCATATCTGTGTTGGGTAAGACTGCATTAGAACCACACTTCATTAGCTGCCAACGAAAGCAAAATGTTGGCTATATTGTGTATCCAACAAGCATTAGTGGAGCATTTATGATGTGTCTGACTAGGACTGGAGAAAGGGATTGGCAGTATTCTGATGTATTATGTCCAAAATCCAAGTCTTTTATCAGACCAAACTTGCAATAAGTCCACAGGGCTCTCAGAAACTTGCAGACAAAAAGTAGAGAAGGTAAGTCAAGGAGAGTAATTCCATGTCTCCTAAGATACTCATCATAAGAGATTGCTATCTAATGTGTACTTGAGTGTTTCTTCTTGACCAGGACTGAACTCCTATATCTACAGGAATAAATTGAAAACTGTCTAAGGAAACAATCATGCTGTAATCATCCCTGTATACACAAAAGTCTAGAGTCCACAGCTCACTGTGTCTAATACCTGAGACCACACACACCATCCCAGACTCAGAAAAATCCATTGCTAGGTTACCATGCAGGACCTGTCCTCTATTTTATTTTATCAAAAATATATGGGATATTATTTATTTTAGGGGTGAAATACAGGATCAAAGAGGTGACAACACAGTTCCAACTCTATATGGCATGTTTATATGTAACATTGACAATGAAAGTAAGGGGTGTTAATGTGGGGGTTTTCTGACAAAGGATGGCTCTTGATGACAGCAGCTCACTATTATGGAAGGTGATAAGCACAAGTGAGTCCTTATTTTCCTGGGAACCTCCTAGCATTGCGCATAGATATAACTAAGAAGATCTGAGCAAGCAGACTAACAAACTAATCAGAAGAGTCATGATCTCTCAGGACACAGCTAAGTGAGTTTCAGACGCAGGATGTATAGAGAGAGATGGGTGACAGAGAAGGCTGCTTATGAACCAGGACTGTGTCACCACTACCAGCTAAGAAGGGTGACATTTCTACTCTTTCCACCTCTCAATCTGACTCATAATAGGGGTGTCTGAGTTTTGATCATCCTGCTACTTTCAGAGTATGAGTTGTAGCTCATGAGACTCAGACCATGCACCTTTTATTTACAGAAATATGACCATCATTCTGAGCGTCCATGACATCACTGAAAAGGAAGAACCTGGCTGGAGATTCTCAAGCTCAGGTCTTTCCCTCATGAAGAATATGATAATAAGTCGAGTGTTAAAGACATCATGCTACTAGGTAACATCTTGCTCACTAAAGGTGTCTTCCCAAGGTTAGAAGGGAACACACATCTTGTTTGTGGGGCTCAGTTCCCTCCTCTGGCTATACTATCTGGGTCAATAAATGCAAAAGTGACCTTAAAGAAGCCAGGTTGGAGATGTGAGAGTTCCTTGATGCTGCACTGACACAGTTATGGGCAGGACCTGAACTACACTCAGCTCTCACTTTCCCCAAGCTGCAAAAGAAGATTCAAATCACCTCAGCTGTGAATACCATTGCCCTGCTTCAAACCGAGGACTGGGTGAAATCCAGGGACCTGTGTAGCATTACAGACTGGGGAGTATTGGCTAATGGCAGTCATCCAGGCAGACTTCTAGAGATAGACATAGAAGTAGAGGAAAAGGAGAACTGTGATACTGTAAACTCATAATTATTCTGACTCTATCCAGCTGTGTGTAGGGAACCCAAGTGAACAGAAAGCCACTGGAAATGTAAGTAGACACGATTTCCCAGCTTTGCTCTTGAGTCACTAGAATTCTGGGGACACATGGCCTCACCTTATTTAACCCCTCAAGCAATAGTGAAACTGACACCACAACTGGGTTAGGGTGTGGTATATCCACATATGGAGCCAAGCATTTCCCCCAAGCAATGTCCAAACTTTAGTCTGTAAAACAGCAAGATGTGGGCCTGGGTTGAATTGAACGAGAGAGAGAGAACATAGCTAGGAGACAACCTCATGGTGCAGAGATCACAGAGGACTGAACTCTGCTCAGCAACCTGATATGTAGGGCCATAATCTACGGCTATTGAATCCCTTACATTTGGACACCTGGGCCAAAGATGGGCAGAAGGAGAGAACTGAACAATGGAACTGAGAGCAGTGAAGAAAATGTTCTTACTGAGACTTCTTTCTTCTTTCTCCACAGGGGGACTTCCGAGGACCGTATTGTGTAGTGGTGTGGTCTAGGGAGTTGTTAGCTATGTATTCATGTGTCCTGATGTTCTTCCTCATGTCTTCACCAAGATCTTGGATTTCTGCCCTTGATCCACAGTACAATGAAACATTTCCAGCTTAGCTAGTCCATTGGTCACGTATTCTGTAGTAGCATTCACACAAGGGAATGCAGGGGGGCAAGGAGAATTATTGGCTGATGCCTAATGAAGGTTATGTCCAAGTTAGATGAGCTAACATCATTATTTTCCTTGAATATTTCTCTGAATATCTGCTATGCATCAAGACCCAATAATCCTCTTCTACGTCCTCCTGGTCACCTACCTCCACCCTCCCCACAAAATTCACCAGTTTCAATCTACAAACTTCCCCAACCTTTCAGCATCTCACAGTTAGATGTCTCTGTGATTCTTATTAAAGAGAGCTTTCTAGCTCAGAGAAACTATAAACACACTTCCAGAAAGCTCTCAAGTGTTTCTTTGTCTCTTCCTGTTTCTAACACTGTCCCAACTATCAGAGGGACCAAAATTCCAGCACTAAGAATTTGCAGGGCCCACATGGTCTACCTTTCCCTTGAGCTTCTTTGGTTTCCTTCGGATAGTTTCAGGACAGCTTCTCCTCTGGATGGCTCTTCCAGATGTTTTATCTGCCAGGTCTCCTCATGTTATTCTAGAGGGGAAGATGAGGCACAAGGCTGTATCTTCCTTATCACAGAGCATAGCTTGTGAGAATGTGACAAACACACTGTATCATCAGCTATAGACACAATTTCCTATACAATATGGACGTTTCAGTCTCCCTCATCCAGCCCTAAACAGCCCACAAGTTAATGTGAACTCACAGTCAACCTGATATCTTACTCATCTAGCCACCTCTCTATCTCCTTAGGATTGTTCCATGGTCCAGATTCCCCTGGTGTCAGATTAATTACCACCACCTCCACTTGCCACCTAAGTTGTTCCCTAAACTGAATAGGATTATTCACCTGAAGCAGGATTAGAGATTCTCTCCTACATCATTTAATGACCGTTCATGAACCACCTATATGGCAGCATGTGACAGAGAAGTGACAAACAAACCACTCGTCCCCTCTTGGGCCCTCAGCAGCAATTTGATTTCATGGTACACCTGAGGTCTACAGGCTCCATTCACATTTTGGCAGATCTTATTCTTGTGACACAAGGGTTCAGTAACCAAGGAACACTCTCATGGACATCCCTTGGTATAGGGACACCAAATTTGACTCTTGCATGATATTGCATGTGACCAGGTTAGGTAACAGTGACAATATAGGAGTCTTCAGTGCCATCTCTCTGCTGGGAGACACAAATAACAGCCACACACCCCTACGATCCTTCCAAGCACTCAGGCCCCTGCTAAAGAATGGCAGTCCAGGGAGCAACCTGGGCCCCAGTTCTCAGAGTCCAGAGGAGCTCCTGGAAAACCCAGCCACAGTAGGTCATGCAGGTGCTCAGAGCTGACACATAACCAGGAAATTGGGTACTGGTTTCTGTTAGCACTGTGGATTTCTGTGCTCTTTGCTTGGACCATAATACACCCGGACCTTAAATCTCCACAGAAACATTAAAGAAATGGGATCATACTAGCTAGGGGTATATTAGTTTTATTTCTCTTTTTAAAAGAACTATCTCTTGGTTTCATTTTTAATCTTTTGGTGACCCTATTCTTTCCATTTCATTTATTTTTGTTCTAATTTTTATTATTTCCCCTCTTCTGATTTTTGGTTTTGGTTATTCTTCCAATTTTAGTTCCCTCAGGCATGAGGCTAGAGATTTAACATGGGAATCTCTCTTCATTTTTGATATACGGCTATTAACTTTCCTCTCAGAACTGTTTTTGCCACATCCCATATATTCTGGTAGCTCATCTTTGAATTTTCATTTGTTTTCTAGAAGTCTAAATTTCATCTTTACTTTCCTTGATGATCCATGGGTTGTTCAGAATCATGTTGTTCAATCTCTACATCTTTGTGGTTGTTACAAGTTTTTTCTTCTAGTTCATTACTAGTTTCATCCCCTTATGGTCTGAGAAGATGCTTTCTATAACTTCATTCTTGCTAAATTTGCTGAAACTTGTTTTGAGTCCCAAGATGGGGTCTACTTTTGAGAATGTTTCATGTACACTTGAGAAGAATATATATTCTTTCTTGTTTAAAGGAAAGGTGAAGTAAGGCATGAATATGAGTAGGCAGACATACAAATAGAGAGAACAGGAAGAAGTCATTATTTTTATTACAAAAATTTTAATTTAGTTGTGCACACTGGCTGTCTCCGCCACTCCCAGCACACGAACCCAGGATTATGTGTCCTGTTTTCCTTCAGAGGCACTTGACCTCTACTCAGCCAGGGCATGCCAAAAATGTATATTATTTTTTGTTGGAGTAGAACCGTCTGCATATGTCTGTTAGGTCCACGTGCTCTATTGTTTCATTTAAAGTCATTATTTCATTGTTGATTTTCTGCCTTGATGATCTATCTCTTGATGTAAGTGGAGTATTGAAATCCCCTACTATTATTGTGTAACTGTCAATGTCTGATTTTATCTCCATCAGTATTTGCTTTAGATGGTACAACATTGGGTTCCTATATGTTAATGATGGTAATTTCTACTTGATAGATTACTCCCATGACCAAAATGCATTGTCCCTTTTTGCCTGGAGATATCATTTTCAGGAGGACGCTTATCTTGTCTGAAAGTAGCATTGCAGTTACTGATTTCCTTTCATCATTGTTGCTTTGATAAATTTTTACATAGACTTGGACTTTCAACCTATGTTTTCCTTTGGATCTGATATGAGATTCTTGTATGCATAATATTGACAGATACTATTTTTATTGATATAGCAACTCTATGTGTCTTTTGATTGGTATGTTTAGTCCATTCACAAGAATATAACTGATACACAGGGTTGTCATTTGAATTTTTGTGTTTTGTGTCTATTGCTTCATTTCCACATTAATTTTTATATGCTTTATCCTCTGTACAGTTTTTGTTATCAATTCTTTCAGTTTCATCTACTTCCTAGCTATGTATCTCTTTTGAGTTAGGTTTTTGTGGCTCACATGTAGATTTTCCCTGACTTCGCATCTCTATGCCATTTTTTTTATTAGCTGTCACCATATAATATTTATATGTTCATACAGATTTTATGATTTTGTTTCCCCCATAGAGATTTTTGTTCTCTCCTGATGTTCCTATATTTATCTATTTGCTCTTTTTTTATCCCATTCTCAGGACTTGGTAGATTTTTGTTTTCTTTTTCTCTATTATAGGACCCCTTTCAGAATTTTTTTAATGGCATGATTGGTGCTCGAAATATCTATTAACTTTTGCTTATCATTGAAGACTTTTATTCTCCATCATATTTGAATGATACTTCTTCAGAGTAGTTTTACTGTGATAGCAGATTTTGTCTTCCAGTATTTTGAATATGATATTCCACTCAACAAGGCCTGCAGTGTCAATGGTGTTCTTCTCTGGTAAGGTCTTTGCATCTTCCTCTGTTTGGGACATTCACACTTTTTTGTGACTTTGATTTTGTCATAGCTTTCTTCTATTTCTTAAATTTAGCAGTGTGGCTTTCTTTATTCTGTAAATAAAGAAATATATTTCTTCTTCAGTGGTGATGTTGGGTCTTTTTGTAGCCAGTATAAGCCACTTGACTTCTGTGGGGGTTGGATCTGTTCACTTCTCTGGAATGCTCATTTTCAGTGAGCCACACATACTGTGTCAGTGGTGTCCACAGAATTCTGTGGTTATGTGGGGTAATTCTCCTCTTGTCCACAGATGATAGGAAGCTCTTCAATCCAAGGACCAAGTTTACAAGCAGACACTGTGAGTTCTGTGGATACCATAGTTCTCCAGCCCAAGGGGCAGGAGATCTCAAGTAGGTTATCTTGCACTCCATGCAGTTAATATCACATACATATAGAATTCTAAAAATATATGTCTATACACTAGGAATAAAGAGGTAGAGATTATACTATTAGATTTTAATTATGTTATCTTTATATAAGGTATATATATTTACATACTATTCATTTGTATTCATTTGTATCATTAAGTACATCATTTCAATTTAAAATTAATTATATTTTAATTAAATAACAATATCATGATTCATCTCTTTAGTGATGTAATTTTTTCTATTATTGGTTCCCTTATAATACTACTTGATGAAAAAGTTATCTCTCAGGAACAAATTTCTTTTCCAGAGTGGTAGCATAAGGAGTATTATCAAATATCCTACCCAATCTAACTGACACCAATCTTCTTCCAAGCCCACATTGCACTGAAACTAGTCTTATCAACATAAAATCTCTCAACAAAAGCTTATGAGCATGGAAATTAGATTTTACCTCTGAGTAAGTTGCAGAGTAATTTTCAGATTCTGCAACACTGCTTACTACAGTAGTCTGAGCATTGTCATTGGACCAATTGTGTGTCAGTCAGGAGAAAGACACTATTTCTGGCTGTTTTCCCAAACCCAAGGTTCCATGGTTTTCAACATTGGAATTGCATAAAAGGGGAAGAGATAAAGGGATCAGAAACCCCACTACACACCATTTACTTAGAGATGATTTTTTGTTTTAAATATTTAGTATCACTTCAGATTTTACTAATTTTCAGGGCCTGATGTAAACATTCAAAATCAGTAAACACTGATAGACACCACCAGCTCTATTGAAATAAGAGGTTCATAACAGAGGAACCAGTACAGCCAGGGGTGAGTTCAACAGGTAGGACTGATCATGGCCTCCCAACTCCAGTCATAATTCTCCATAAGGAGATGGTTCTTCACACTGTCTTCTTTCCCAACCCTTCTGGATACAAGGACATGAAATTTCTGCTCTCATATGTATCTCTCTAAGGAATCTCTGAGATTATTTCTACCTCTCTGGGATGACAGCAACAGTACATCTCAGTAAAGTCAGAGTATTTGAGTAACATATGCCTCTCTCTTCTGAGGTCACTGAATCTATGTGACTACTATATTTTTAAATCTTTGAGAGTTTTTATGTACAGATTAATACAGTAAATATCCAAGGATTCTGAGGATAAAATGAAATAGTGCATATGAAGTTTCTTACAAAGAACCTGTGTAAAGACATCATTAAATATTGTCTCCTTTTTCTATACTTTAACTCTTGTAAACTAGCTTTGAACCTTTAAAGTGAAATTCTCAAAATCAAGCTGAGTGTATTTTATTTAGGACAACTATCATGCAAGTTTCTGTATCAGTGCATCTCTATAATCCTCCAAGACAAACATCTTCCATCCTTCAATTCTTCTCCTAAAAGTGGTTTGGAGATTATACACCTCCCCAGGTCCTCTCTTATAGAAACTCCTCTCAGAGGCCAAGGCTGGAGCCTTAGACTCAGCCTCATGTTGATTTTTCTCACACTTCATGTAGCCTACCCTGTGAGTTGATAAAGAGGACTACACAATGGGGGCTAGGGGATCTCATATCCACCCCTGTAAACCTCTTTTTTGAGGATCAGGACTAGATATGAGGTTCTTGGGTTAATGTCATAAATGCTTCCACATCATCCACTATTCTTCTCAGGACAATGAGTTTTATAGAAAGGAAAAAATTAATGATGCCCAAGGGGGACAATCATAATTAATTGGATCTGTTTATTCCTAGGGCAGAACACAAGCTTATCCAGCCTTCAGCATCTCTGTTAAACTTACAAAATCAATAGCCCCTTCAGATGAAATACCTTTTGATTTCTTATTTATCTGCCAAATATATGGAGAGCCAGGTCTCTCTGTGACACATGAACATATCAGAAGGTAGGAGAAGCTTCCAATTCATCTAGTGGTTGGAGAAAAAGCAAATATTCAGCCAATTGTGTGAGGCTGGTGCTACTTTCCAAGCTCTATGTCTGTTATGTGTGTGTGGTTTTTTTCCCTATTTCTGCTTCAATAACATTTGCCTACTACTTGATAAGATACAGCTGGTAAATAATTTGTGAGTCTCTCCCTTCTATGCTAAGTATCTCTAACAAATTCATAGACATTATGTAGAATGGATTTTCCTAAGGGCTGGGAGGAGACACTGGAGAGTTACTACTGAATGGGTTCATATTATATTTTGGAAAATGAAAATGTTCTGAAGACAGATGGTGGTGATGGTTGCATTGCAGTAAGAATGGATTTATGTCATTGAGCTGTGCATGAAAAAATTGTTAATACCTAAATTAGATATTATTTATCTTTTACCATAATTTATAATATAATTAAGCAAACAATAAAATCAATTATTAGTGGTTGAAGGTGCTCTTCAGGAAAGGGACAGAGTACCCCTCTGCATATTGAGGGCCTTGTCAAAGCAACATTTCCATTTTAAGTACTAGGTGTCTAGGTCAGGGAGCAGAGTCACAAATCGATTAATGTCCACACCTTAGAGGCAGCTCCGCCCCAGCATTGCCCACACCTGCCACGAAACCCTGAAAATGGGATGTGTGTTAATCTATCAGAGGAGCCATCTCAAGAGGGTTCTGGGCAAAGGACAGGACAAGATGTAAGATAGAAAGGAGCAAGTATTTGGGGAAATCCAGTGCATGGTCCAGGATAATTTTCATACTTAGAGTTCACAGGGATTTGGTGGTATATACATGAATGTTTTTAATGGAGTTTATAATCAAATTAATAAGTTTTTAGCTATTTTATTGCAAACATATTTATTCTCCTGTCTCTGTCTCTTCTCCCTTTGGGACTCCAATTATACACAGATAACATATAATCATGCATAAGTCTCCTAGACACTGTTCAGTTACCTCTTTTATTTTATCATTCTATTGAAGTAAATATACTAACGATATTACAAACTCATTCATGACGCATTACAAGAACAGCCAGACTGTTATCTGGCCACAGTGTCTCGGCTCAGGCATAGGTGGCTCTGCCCTTGGTCAGAGTGGCAGTGTCCTGACCAGGGCAGTTCAAGTGACACAGGGCCCCAGGCAGCCTGGGAGAATGGTGTGAGCCTTTGGGAGAGTGGAGATGAGTCCAAGGATGTGTTCCAATAGATCACAGGAAAAATATCTTTCAGAAGAAATGACAGTGCTGCCAAATGAACAAGAGATCAGCTATGGAAGTTGTGACACCCTTAATGTCTTCTGCGACAAGGGGCACTCAAGTAGTGCCCACTACATTGGACCAAAACTGTATTCCATCACCTTTTATTTTTCAAGATGTAAAACTTATATTTATGATATAGTACATATTTGATAATGCAAGATGTCAGCACATATTTATTCTATAAATTACCATCTTGCTGAACATACAGTGCCTACAATTTGGGGTATCAGGAGAGAAAAGTTATCAAACACTGAATGTTGGTGGTCCCTAGGGGAAGTCATGTCAGTAGAAATTAAAATGAATAGCCACTTCACAGTTTCTGTCTTTTGGGTCATGATGACACAACAGGTGCAAGAACACTGGTCTGTTTCCAATTTGAGATATTTCATAGTCTCCTATATCCTTCCTATTATCTATCTATATATTTCTATTTATCTATCTATATACACATGTATATATGAAAAGAACAAAGAAAATGAATCTAAATATCAGGTTGATTATTGCTATTCTAGTAGACCATGCATGAAAAGTTCAAAAAGTTTTAAAAAGTTGTCATCCTCCAAGCCTCTACAGGCAGAAAATGAAATTTTTCACCATGTAGCCTGGTTCCTCTGCAATGGCAGAATTCAGCTTTCAGTACCATGGCCCACATTATGTTCTCATTAAGACCCCAGGTCACTGGACCAGGAGGGTCAGCAGTGACAGGAAAAGTAAAATTAATAGCAAACTTTATTTTTTTCTATTTCAGTTATTATATGCATGCTGCAAGCACATTTATGGAGTCTTTTCAATCTGTAAGATATAATCCAGTTGAGAAAGACATTGGTTTTATCAGGGCTACTTGGGACCAGAGAGAGATAATGAACTAAGAGCTTTTGTCTGTTAAACCCAACTTCCCACATTTCCTATTCTGTCATCCTCTTATCTGCCAGTACTTTCATCTCAGTATCCCATCTCAATATCACCCTGATCTCTATTCCTTCCCTCTCTTCAACTATTGGCAGCTGCTCACTCACCAAGAGTTGCCGAGTGACTAACGTTTTGGCTACCGCGCCCGGGAGGGAGCAGGACTTGGTTTCATGCATTTGACAACAGCAACAACAGCAACAAAAACACCTATTGGGCTATCAACACAATCAAACTCCAGAAAGTTTTGAATTTTGGCATTGCATGCTACAATAGAATGGAGACAATTTGAAGCATTTTAGGTCATGTTCATTCTTTTGGAGAGTCTGACGGGATAATGGGACACCATTCTGCTAATACCAATGTTACCCAAAGACCCTTTCTCCCTTCAGAGTCCAGAATTTCCCCTTGGTAAATGAGGTCACACTATCAAAAGCCTAATAATTTGGTTCTTACAACCCTCACCATAAAGACCCATCAGTGCGAGGGAAAGAACGAGCTAGAGAAAACTCATAACTGGAGAATCACTAGAATCAGGAGTACATCGATGCTCACTGAGCTGCTTCTTTCTTCACCTTACTTCACCTTCAATGAAAAGCTAGAAGAAAGAAGCAGACACCACTTCAGGTATAACCAGCCTTCCCAGAGTAAATGCTGCTTATCCTGTTCTAATTTACCAACATGATCCTCTCAGAAGTAAGGTGGAAAGTTACCACTCGTCCTTCACAGGCCTCATTGTTACAACAGAGACACTTCTATAGTGTACTCATAAGGCTCACTGTGATCTTTACTTGCCCAGTCTTTTCCAGAAATTTCTATCACAGATCTGTCACTAAATATGCAGAAATTAAAGAAAACAATTCCCTGAAAAGTCTTTCTCTTCCATGAGTCTCAGCCCTATTACCTGTAACATGACATTATTAGGTTGACAAGGGTGCTAGTGGAGGGAAAAGATAAAATGCTGTGTGTGATTTCCATTATGCCAAACTAAGAGAGGTTATCTATCCCAGGAAGTCCTTCTGGATGAAGTATAAAAGAGCTATCTCAATATATGGATCACCTTTTCCATGCCCCTACTCCCCTCAGTCAGTCAGCAACGCCAGGGGATTTTTGGTTACCCTTAATTTGTAACAATTTAACCCAGGATATTGTCAGCTACAGTCATTATTCTAAGAAAACTGTTCAGTTTTTCACCAGGATCTCGATATTTTCTCCTGGATTCATAGAACAATGAAACTGTTCTAGCTTAGCTAGACCGTGACCGGGTATTCTAAGTCAGTATCCATTCCTGAGGATGGGAAAACTAACATGTAATGAAGACCATCTCGTAACTTCTTTGATGTCATTGAATAGAACCCTCAACACCAGCAGTGCGATAAGAATCACCTCCACCCCAATTCATCACTCCCCCTACCTACCCACCACGACTATGCCCACATAAGCCACCATTTTAACCTCTTTACTTTCCTAAACTTTCAGCATCTTCTACATAAATAGATCCCTCTGTCTGACTCTTTAATAGAGAAGCTGTCTCCATCAGAGAAACAATGATTTAATTCCCAGAAGTACTCGAGGGTCCTTTTCAGATTTCTGTATTAACATCAGTCTCAACAAGCAGACATGGTGAAATGGTTTGTACTCCAATTCCCACACCAGAGAAATGCATGATACCAGTGGGTCCACCTTTGGCTTGACCTTCATCCATGAACTCCCTGTGAATGCAATTTCACTAAAACCTCTGCTCTGGGCTGCTGCTCCAGGTGTATTCTTTATGAGCTCACCTCATATTCTCCTAGAAGGGTCTCAGGGGACACCAGCCTGTATCTCCCCATCCACAGAGAACAGTTTGTGAAAATGTGACACACAGTATCCTCAATTTAGACATACCTCCTACTAGAGCAGAACCACTTCATCCTTTCTCATCCAACCCAGCACACCCAGGAAATTAATGTGAACTCACAGTCAACCTGCCCTCTGCTCATCTAGTTGCCTCTATGTCTTTATCTTTCTCTCACTGACCATGGAAGAATACCCTGTCACAACCAGATAGAGGCCCCATGCACATTATAAGGTAATGCATCCTAACTCAAAGAGAGGCTACAGAGAGCCTGGCCCCAGTATAAAAAAACTGTCCTCTTGAGCATAGCCCCCTCAGTCGTGGAGGACCACCTTTGGCCCAAAAACGAAGACGGGCAACAGGCTGGTCACTATAAGGGGCAAGGAAGAAACAACGTACCACTCCCAGGACTGACTTGGAGACAGCACCCTCCTGCCCATGTGTAATCCAAAACATCCTAGGCATGTGCCCCTGGGGACACACAAATCACGAAACTTAACCTGTAGCTACCCAGAACTACTATCAACCAGGTTCCAGTGGACTGAACCTGTGAATGCTAGACATCTGCTTCCCTTGGTCTCTGATCCACCGCCCCACCCCTCAACATAATCAGTTCAGCTACCAGGCACAATAATCCCAGTATGCTTCAGGACCTGTGGACAGCCACATTGCCTTGACCCAGACCCAGTGATTATAAAACATACAACTGAGCTACTGGAGAACTGAGCTCATGGACAACAACGGTGCTGCCTGCACTGGGGATCTGCAAATGATACAAGCATTACTTGAAACAACATAGGTGGCTCAAACAAAAAAGACCATCTAAGAATACAGAGCTGCAATAACCCCTCTTAACTCAAGAAGCAGGCTCCACACAGACAGGAAGAAATCTAACACAAAAAAAAGGAAAGTTACATTGTCATATTCAAGGTAAAACCAACAAACCAAAAAAAAAAAAAAAAAGAATAAGAAGGGCCAAAATCTCAGCTGGCTCAAAAAGAAAAGGATACCAAGAACTGACCCATGAGGAGCCCAATTGATTAAGACAATCTATCAGATAAAGAGCTCAAAAATAATATAAAAAATCTTAATACGATATAGGAGATACAACTACACAAAGGCAATTGGAAGATTTCAGAAATGTGACAAAAAAAATGGGAATATGTTATCAAAGAGATTGAGGCCATGAAGTCCTAGTAGAAATGCTAAAGATCACAGATACTATCAAGGAATGAAAACAAACATGGAAAGCTCCATAAGAGACTCAGTCTTACAGGGGAAAGACAGAAACTGATGACAAAATAACAGAGGTGACACTCAGAAGAAGAGAGAGAAACAAAATTGAGGAAAAATAAAGAAAAACCTCCGAGAAATATAAGACATTATGAAAAGAAGAAACATAAGTGTAATAGGTCTCAGAAGCAGAGGGAATGACAAAGCAGCAGAAAACCTATTTAAAGAAGTAACAGCAGAGAATTTCTCACATCTGATACAAAAAGGACCAAGGAGTTTCAAATAACAGAACACTGAAATTTCTAAGTGTAAACAGCCTTAGTCCAGATATAGCATTACTAATTAGCTTGAATTATCAAACATATAGGACCCACTAATATTATGCCTACGAGAAACACATATCAGATCAAAAATAAGCATAGGTTGAAAGTCAAGGGCTATAAAAATATACATCAAAGCAACAATGATGAAAGGAAATCAGGAAGTGCAATACTAACATCAGACAAGACTAACGTCCAACTAAAAATGGTTTCAATACAAGAATGGTAATTATATTATGATCAAGGGACTAATCTGTCAAGAATAATTAACCATCATTAACATATTTACCCCAAATTCAGACCAACTAAATATATAAAGCATATACTGACAGTGATAATGGCAGATATTGACAGTAACACAATAATAAAAGAGGACTTCACTTACATCAGTATATCAACCAGGCAGATAATCAACAAAGAAATAAGGGCACTAAGAATCATGGATAATATGGACCTAATAAATACATGCAAGGTGTTCTACCCAACAAGAGGAATATACATTCTTCTCAGGTGTCTATAAAACATCCTCAAGGATGACCACAACTTGGGGCACAAAACAAGTCTTAGCAAATTTATCAACATGGAAAGCATCTTCTCTGACCACAAAGACGTAAAGCAGGAAATGAGCCAGAAGAACAAAACTGCAAGAACCACAAAGATGTATAAATTAAACACCATGCTGCTGAAAAACTCATGGATCATTGATGAAATTAAGACAACTGAAACCAATGAAAATTCAGACACGAGCTACTGGAACATATGGGATGTGGCAAGAACAGTTTCAAAAGGAAAATTAGTAGCCATACCAACATACATCAAAAACCAAGAGAGAGCCCACATTAAATTCCTAGCCTCACATCTGAGGAAACTAGGAATGTAATATAAGGATAATGAAAACCAAAAATCAGCAGAAGAAAGAAAATAATAAAAATGAGAGCAAAAATAAATGAAATGGAAAGAATAGGACTACCCCAAAAATTAATAAGGCAACCAAGAGTTGGTTTTTTAAAAAGATAATCAAAATTGATATACATCTAGCTAGTCTGATCCAATTTCTTCAATGTCTCTGTGAAGATTTAAGGTCAGGGTGTCCTGTGGTCCCTGCAAAGGGCACACACAGCATGCTGTGGCTGAGTCTTCCAGGTGTTCCTCTGAACTCTGAGTACTGGGGCCCAGGTTGCTTCCCGGAATGCCATTCCTTGTCAGGGGCTGGAGCACTTGGAAGGGTCATAGGGGTGTGTGGCTGTTATTTCTCACTTGTCATCAGAGAAATGACATTGAAGACTCCTGTATTGTCACTGTTACCTAACCTGATCACATGAATAGTTATATCATGCAGGAGTCAGCTTTGGTGTCTCTGTACAAAGGACTGTTTATAAAAGAGTTACTTGGTTACTGAACCCTTGTGTCCAAGAATAAGATCTGCCAAAACATGAATGGAACCTGTAGACTCTAGTTTCACCATGAAAATGATCAAAGAGAGTTTCTGAGGACCCAAGAGGGGAGAGTAGTTTGTTGGTCACCTCTGTGTCACACGCTGTCATGCAGAAGGTGGTTCATGAATTTTCAATAACTGATTTAGGAGAGAAACTCCAGTCAGGTGTCATCTCAAACTCAGGGAGCAACTTAGGTGGCAAGTGGTGGTGGTGGGGCTTAATCAAGACACCAGGGGAATCTGGACCATGGAATAACCTTAAGGAGATAGAGCGGTGACTAGATGAGTGGATACCAGATTGATTGTGAGCCCACACTAAGTTGTGGGCTGTTTAGGGCTGGATGAAGAAGATCTATCTCTAGAGGAAATTGTGTCTACAGCTGAGGACACAGTATACTTGTCATATTCTCACAAGCTGTCTCTGTCATATGGAGATACAGCCTGTTGTTGGTGTCCCCATATTCCCCTCTAGATAACATGAGGAGAGTTGGCAGACTAACAACTGGAACAGCAGCCCGGAGCTGAAGCTCTGCTCAAACTGCAACCACAGGAAACCATGGAGGCTCAAGGGAAATGTGGACCTGTTGGGACCCGCTAGCTGCTAAGTGCTGGAATTTTGGTGCAAGTGTTTCTCCTCCTCCTTTGCTTGTTGAGACTCTGCTAGAAACAGGAAGAGACAAAGTTACCTTTGCTAGCTTTCTGAAGTGTGTTTATTTCTTCAAGCTACAAAACCCTCTTTAATAGGTCTTACAAGACATCTGCCTGTGAGATGCTGAAAGGCTGGAGTATTTTTCAGATTTTAATTTGTGAATTGTGTGGGCAGAGTGGACGTGGGAGACCAAGAGAAGTTAGAAGAGGATGGTTGGGTCCTGATGTATAGCACGTATCCCAAGAAATATTCAAGGAAAAGAATGAAGTCAGCTCCTCTAACTAGGAAGTGATCTTAATTAAGAATCAACCAGTCATTCTCCTTGCTCCTTGTTACCCTGGTGTGAATGCTGATACAGAACACATGGACAATGATCTAACTAAGCTAGAAGCATTTCATTGTGCTTTTGATCCAAGACAGAAAGCTAAAGATCCTGGGAAAACAAGAGGAGGATACCTAGAATTGTTAATTGTATAACTAACAATTCCCTGAGCCACACCTTTACACACAAAGGGTCCTCTGGAGTCCCGCTGTGCAGAGAGAAGGGAGAAGTCTCAGTCAGAGCCTTTTGCTTCAGTGCTCTCAGTTTCATTGTTCAGTTCTCTGCTTCTGCCCAAATTTTGACCCAGGCGTCCAAATGTAAGAGTCATCAAGTTTCCTGGCCTTGCATATCAGGTTGGTGAGCAGGTTCAGGCCTCTCTGATCTCTATACCACCGAGCTTATCTCCAAGCTATGTTCTGGCTCTTGCTCAACTCAACCCAGGTTCACATTTTGTTATCCTACAGAGAAAGTCAAGATAATGATTGGGGTAAATGCCTTGGCCCCATATGTGGAAATATCAAATGCTCATCCAGTTATGAGGTCAGTTCTTCTATTGCCTGTTGAGTCAGACAAGGTGAGACCATGTGTCTCCAGCGTAATAGTGACTCAAGGGCAATGCTGGGAATTTGTGTCTACTTATAGCTTCAATGTCTTTCAGCTCACTTGGGTTCCCTACACACAGCTGGACGTAAGATATCTGGAAATTGATTCTTGCACATCTCCTTTGTCTGAATCTCCATATCTATCTCCTGAAGTCTGTCAGGATGGCTGCCATCAGCTGATACTCCCAGCCTGCAACACCGCACACGTCCCCAGGCTTCACCCAGTCCTGGATTTGAGGCAGGTCAATGGTATTCACAGCTCAGGTGATTTGAATCGTGTTTTGCCGCAAGGGGAAGTGAGAGTGCGGTTCAGCTTGTACCCTTAGCTGTCTCAGTGCAGCATTGAGTAGCTCTCAAATCCCCAACATTCCAAGCCACTTTTGAGTTTATTTACTCAAGTAGTATTCCAGAGGAGAGAACTGAGGCCACAAAATTATATATGTGTTCCTTTGTAATCTTGGAAGGACACTGCAGTGATCAAAATGTTACCATCAGTAGCATGATGTCATTAACCTTTGAATCTTTGTCATAGTTCTCATGAGCGCAGGATAGAATAGAGCACAGGAATATCCTGCCAAGTGTCTTCATCTCTGAAGATATCGTGGACACCCAGAGTGACAGTGATATTTCTCTAAATAAATGGTGGATGGTCTGAGTCTCATGAGCTACAACTCATACTCTGAAAGCAGTGGATGATCCAAACTTAGACGCCCCTGCTATGAATCAGATTGGGAGGCAGAAGAGTAGACACGTTACCCTGCTTAGCTGGTCAGTTGTGACACAGTCCAGTTGTTCAGAAACCTTCCCTGTCACCCGTCTCTGCACGTCCTGTGTCTGACACTCATATAGCTGTGTCCCGGGAGACTAGGACTCCTGATCACCTTGTGAATCTGCATGTTCAGGGGTCATCTTAGTTATGGGCTTTGGGCCATACTAGGGGGTTTCCAGGAAGATAATGACTCATTCGTGTTCCTCACCTTCCATGACAGTGAGCTGCTGTCATCATGAAGTCAAACTTTCTCAAGAAACCCCCACACATGCACTGGTTTTTGTCATCGTCAATGTAACATGCATATGCCAAGTAGGAGCAGGAGTGTGGTGTCAACTCTTTGCCCCCATAGATCTCCCCTAAAATAAGTAATATCTCATATATCTATGATAATATAAAATAGAGGACAGCTCTTGCTGGTGGCCTAACTGGAATTTTCTGAGGCTGGGGTGGTGTGTATGGTCTCAGGTATCTGACACAGTGAGATGTGGACTCCAGGCTTCTGTGCACACATGGATGATTGCAGAATGATTGTTTCCTTAGACAGTTTCAATTTATTCCTGTAAAGATTGGGAGTTCAATCTTCGTTCTTTATCAAACACACTTAAGTACATATTAGTTATAAATCAGTTATGACCAGGATAGACTATCTTAGAAGACATGGGAATTACTCTTCTTGACTTGCCTTCTGTATTCTTTGTAAGTTTCTCAGAGACCCAGGGGGCTTCCTTACAAGTCTGGTCTGTTATAAGACTTGGACATTTGGATGTAATTCATCAGAACACTGTCACTTCCTTCTCCCCATCCTAGCAAGACACATTGGAAATACTTCATTACTGTTTATCAGATACACAAAATACAGTCAATTTGTTGTTTTCATTAACAGGTAATGAAGTGTGATTCTAAAGAAATCTTACCCAACACAGACATGCCACTAAGGCATTGAACCCTCAGTGTCTGGAGGAAAGACTAGCAAGGACTGAATTTGAGAATGAAATGGGGAGGGGTCTTTGGGAGTCTTCTACATTTGGGTCATAAAAGCAGTGGTGAAGCCACAGTCTGAGGGCTTATCAGGCTAGTGGCACTTGCCCTGGTAGATCTGTGTCTTAGTAGATTTGTGACAGGCATAAGGCGGCCTGTAAGACACTGAATATCAGGTAGCACTTTTATTCTTGGTCCAGATGAGACAGAGATAACCACTCTCACTTTTGCAGAATGGAATGCCACAGATGCCATTTCACTATTACCCTACAGCAACCCATAATGTGCCATTCTAAAATCTATCACTTGCCCTGTAACTGGTGTGTCACCCATGGAAATGAGAAGAGAGAACAGGGTTTTGGGAGTTCATTTACATAATTTCTTTGCACTCAATTTTCTGATACAGATACTGGCATCTGTCTATTTCTGGAGCATACTTAGGCAAGGGAGAATCATAGTGGATGTGAGTGGGGCATACGCATTTATCCCTGCTAAAACACAAGGTCTCTGAAGGTAGAGATGGTTTCTTACCTCACTCAGTGCTGGAGGGGAAGAGATTGACCAAGAAGAACAGGCGAAGCAGCATCTTCCCTGAAAGCTGGTCAGGTCGGAAGTGTAACCTGTTTTCACCTTCCTGCTTATAAATCCTGGATTTGAAGTAAGAAGGGACAGCTTTTGATCACCAACTTCCTCCTGGTTCCAGTGATTGTCCAGATATTTGATTTCAACAGAACCCACCTCACAACACAGTCTGTGATGTGGGTGTGGTAAGAACCACATTCTTAAGTGTTTGATATTGTGATACATAAACTAGTGAAATCCTGAGGTATTAAAAGGAGAAAGGGACTTGGGTGATTAGATTTCAAAATTTTAATGTCCCCCTTATAAAGTGCTTTTCTGTATGCAAGGAAGGACTGGAAGAGGAAGGGCTGAATCAGTCACTCATCTTGTTTCCTTGTTACTTCTCTCCACCGTGTTGAGGTTATGTGGGACTTATGTGAAGACCATAGTGGGCCATGATTCTGAACACTTCAGCCTTATCCCTGGAGAGGAATCAGGAGATGGTATGAGGAATCCAGGTTGCTGCTCTCTGCACACAGTGCTTGAGGACTGACGATTTGGATGGGAACTTCGACTTATAATTCTACTCACATAGAAGCAAGATTCTGACAGGCTAGTTTCCTTCTCTGCTTTTAAAATTTTATATTATGGATAGGTAGAGAATCTGAAATCTACTTTCAAAATTGACTTAAGCTTTGCTCTTTTGCATCTGTTGATACTCTGTTACCTAGTGGACCATGTGAAATGTCTTCTCATTTTCATTTCTACTTCAGGTTTCTTCAAAGAGAACCATTGCCTTCGACCCTCTGAGGATTTCCATCTCTCCCCAGCCTGAATGTGCAATACACAAGGATGTTCAGCAAGTTGAGATTTATTAAACATATGTATTATAACACATTTAATTTTAAGTACTTTTAAACAATATTTATGAAGTTTTGACCTTAGAATATAATCAAAGGTGATGGAATATAATTTTTGCCAATAGCAGTTGACTATCATTTGAGTGCACCTTATCACATACAACAAGAGTTTCACAATTTCCATAGTGATTTCTTGCACAATTGGCAGCACTACCGAACTACTGAAAGATATTTTTCCTCTTATCTAGTAGGATCCATCCTTGGGCCCCACCTCCACCCAACGCAGGCTCAGACCCGTATTCTCCCAGTCTCCCTGGGGTTTTGATAAAATGGTGGGTGACGGTCCCTCTGCTCCTGTGTCACCTGAACCCGTCTTGGTCAGGACTCTGCTGCTCTGAGCCAGGGCAGAAGCCACTTGTGCCTGTATTGAGTCATTATACCGGGTGAGAAGCTTGCTTTCTCATGAAGGTGAAATGAATAATTTGTACATGCTTCAGGGCTTTTCAGTGCATAGAAAAAGCTGAAGGAAAATGAACAGAGATGCATGTGGTAAACTATGCCTCAGGTATACATGAAGTATCAGAATGAAAGCAGAGAATGGGAGTAAAGAAATAGGAAATATAAGATTGAAATATTTCAATTTGATGAAAAATCCCCATATCTGAGTCATTATATAAATACTAGAAAAATCTTTAGTGCACAAATCATCGTGAAATAATGGGTGGATTTCCCCATACCTCCTTCCTTTCTATCGTACATCTCTTCCTGTCATTCTCCAGGTTCCCTCTTTAGATGGCACCAGTGGTATTTATCAAGTAGCTTCTCTTTAGTTTTATGTAAGATGATGTAGGACCATGCTGGATGAAACACTTCTGGTGTCTGTATGTCATGATATTTCTTTTCCCTTTGTCCGAAATCTCCAAGTTTGAGGGAAATGTAGCTCTGTTAATACTCTGCACGCACACAGGAGCTCTCTGTCCACATACTCTAGTAACATCTTCAATCACTCTGGCTTGGTTCCACTATGTTGGAAGCAAGAATTACATTCTTGAAATGATTTTATTGAAGCAATACTGCACTATATTAAGTAATCTTAAGATATATCCTAGGCAAATTAACATCTATATACAATAATGTAAATTCTCCACCATTTCAGCTTTTCCTTCACCTCAAATTAAACCCCTCAAACCCATTTGTCCTCCTCCCTTCCCTTCCCACAACCTTTGTTTTGCTTCCATTTTATTTTTTGGTGGAAAGTTTGATATTTGATCTAGGTCTCTTAAATCTGTTTTTGTTTTATTTAATTAATTTGTTTGCTTGCTGTCTCTATACATCTCACATGAGTGATATCATATTTCTGTCTTTCTCCTTCTGGTTTATTTCACTAAGCATCATTCTCTAGGCCCATCCATGTTGCTGCAAATGGCAGGATTTCACCTTTTTGATGACTTTATTGTATTCCGTCATGTCTATATGATACATCTTTGTTATTCACTCATCTCTTAATGAGCATTTAGATTGTTTCCAATTCTTAGCTATTGTAGATAATGCTGCAACGAACATGGGGATGCATATAAGTGTTGTTGTATCTTCAGGGCATATGACCAGTAGAGGAATAACTGGGTCATATGGGATTTCCATTCTCAAATTTTTGAGGCATCTGCAAACTGCTTTCCATAATGTTGCTCTAACTTATACTCCCATCAACAGGCTGTACGAGTTCCCTTTTTCCCATGTCCTCTCCAGTACCTGTTATTTCCATTCTTTTGGTTGATAGCCAATCTCACTGATGTGAGGTAGTATCTCATTGTTGTTTTGATTTGAATTTCCCTAATAAATAAGAAAGGTAGAAAGTTATTCATGTGCCTGCTGATCATCTGCATGTCTTCTGCCCATTTTTAAATTAGATTGTTAGTTTTTCATTAAGTATAATGAGTTCTTTATATATTCCATTAATGCAGATACATGATGTGTAAATATCTTCTGCCATTCCCTAGGCTGTCTTGTTGCTTTTACCAGAGTTTCTTTCACTGAGCAGAAGCATTTTAGTTAGATATAATCTCATTTGTTTATTTTGGTTTTTATCACCACTGCTGTTGGAATTGACTTCCCAAAGGCATCTCTTAGGTCAATGTCCTGTAGTGTTTTACCTGTTTTCTTCCACACATTTTCAGATTTCCAGTCTTACATCTAAGTCTCTAATCTACTTTGAATTAATTTTTTGTAATAGGTTATGCATTGATCTAGGTTCAACCTTTAGATTGCAGTTGTCCAATTTCCCAGCCCCATTTATTGAAGAGACTGTCTTTACTACATTGTAAGTCTTTGGCTCCTTTGTCTAACATTAATTGTCCATACATATGTGGGTTTATTTCCAGGCCCTCAGTTCTGTTCCATTGATCTGTATGCCTGTTTTTACTCCAATACCATGCAGACTTAATTATTATTGCTTTTTGCTATTCCAGTACCATGCAGACTTCATTTATATTGCTTTGAAGTAAAGTTTGAATTCAGGGAGTGTGACACCTCCATTTTTGTTCTTGTTACTCATGATTGTTTTTGCAATACTGGATCTCTTACAGTTTCAAATAAATTCCATGATTTTTTTGTTATATTTCTGTGAAGAATGTCTTTGGGGTTTTAATGAGAATAGTGTTAAATGTGTATATTGCTTTAGATGATATGGTCATTTTGACTATGTTAATTCTTCCAACCCAATTCTTCTTTGAACAATTGGTAGTATGGAATGTCCTTCGATTTCTATGTATCATCTTCTATATATTTAAAAATTGTCTTACAGTTTTCAGTGTAGAGGTCTTTCACTTCTTTGGTAAAGTTTATTCTGCAGTATTTCATAAATTTTGATGCAGTGGTAAATGGTATTGTTTTCCTGAGTTCTCTTTCTATTTTTATTACTTGTATATAGAAATGTAACAGATTTCTGAATATTGATTTTGTGGCCTTCCACTTCACTGTATTCATTTATTATTTCTAGCAACGTTTTACTGGAATCTTTGAGGTTCTCTCTATATATTGTCATGTCATCTGCAAATACTGATAGTTCCACTTTTTCCTTTTTGATTTGATATCTTTCTTATTTTTTATTTTCTGATTACACAAACCAGGACTTCCAGTACTATATTGAATAGTTGTGGTGAGAGTGAAAAATCCTTGCCTTGTTCCTGATCTTAAAGGAAAATTTTCATTTTTTCTCCATGAAGTATTATGTTGACTGTATGTTTTTAATACATATCCTTTATTATATTGAAGTTCATTCCATCTATACCCTTTGCTCAGAGGGTTTTAACATAAAGGGAAGCTAAATCTTGTCAAATTCTTTTTCTGAATCTACTAAGATGATCATGCGGGTTTGTCTTTCATTTTGTTGATGGAGGTACATCACATTTATTGACATATATTAAATCATTCTTGCATACCTGTAATAGATCTCATTTGACCATGGTGTATAATTCATCTGAGTTATTGATTCAGTTTGCTACTATTTTGTTGAGCATTTTTCCATCAATTATCAACAAGGACATGGGTCTGTAATTTTCTTTTTTTGGTGAATCTTTGTGTTCAGCATCAGGGTAATACTGGCATCATAAAAGTGTTTGGATGATTGTCTTTTTCAATTTTTGAAGCAGTTTTAGAAGGATTGGTATTAATTCTTCTTTGAATAATTGTAGCATTCACCAGTGAAACCACTTGATCTAGTGCTTTTGTTTTTCTTGAAGTTTCAAAATTACTGTTACAATTTCCTTGCTTTTAATAGATCTGTTCAGGATTTCTATTTCTTCCTTGTTTGATCATGGAATGTTATATGCTTTTAAGAATGTGTTCATTTCTTGTAGGCTATCTAATTTGTTGCCGTGCAAGTGTACATAATATTCTCTAATAACGCTCTGTATTTCTGTTGTATCTGATATGATTTCTCCTCTTTCATTTTTTATTTTATTTGTGGTTTCTATCTCCTCTTCTTTGTGATTCTGGCTAGTGGCTTGTCTTTTTTGCTTATCCTTTGAAAAACCAAATCTTGGTTGCTTTACATTTTGAATAGGTTTTTTATTTCTATTTTACTGATTTGTGCTACAAGTTTTATCATTTCTTTCCCTAACTAAATTCTGGGTTTTTTTTTTTTTCTCTTTTCTAGTTCCTTTAGGTGAAGTTTTAGGTTTTTTTTATTTCTAGTTCTTCTTGTTTCCTGAGGTGTTGTTTTATTGCTATAAGTGTACCTTTTAATACTGCCTTTGCTGTATCCACATAGATTCTGATAGGTTGTGTCTTCATTTTCATTAGACTCCACATATTTTTTAATTTCACCTTTGATTTCCTCTTTCAGCTAAAAGTTGTTTAATAACATGCTGTTTATTCTCCATTGCTTTACAGTTTTGACTCCCTTTTTTCTTGGTTGATATCTAGTTTGATGGCATTGTGATCTGAAAAGATACTAGATATTATTTCATTTTTTATAAATTTATTGAGGTTTGACTTGTGTCCCAGCATATGGTCTATCCTTGATAGTGTACCATGGGCATTTGAAAAGAATGTATAGTGTATTGTTTTAGGGTAAAATATTCTATGTAAGTCTTCTAAGTCAGTGTTCAATGTTGTTTTCTTTATTAATTTTCAGTCTGGATTATCTTCCTTATACAGTAAGTGGAGTTTTAAAGTCTCCTACTTTTATTGTATTGCTGTCTATATGTCCTTTTATGTCCATTAATATTTGCTTAATATATGTAGTTGCTCCTTCCTTAGATGAATATACATTAATGCATGCTATTTTTTCTTATTGTGTTGATTCTTTTTTCATTATATAGTGGCCATCTTTGTCTTTTGTTACCCTTTTTGATGAAAATCTATTTTGTTCAAGTTGAGTATAGCAGTTCCTGATTTTTTTATTTCAACATTGGCTTAGAGTACCTTTCTCCATCCCTTTATTTTAAGTCTATGTTTGTCTCTGATTCTTAAGTGAGTCTCTTGCGAACAGTTTGCAGTTGTTTTTACTTTTAATCCAATGAGCCACTCTATGCTTTTTAATGAGTCAGTTCAGTCCATTTACATTCAAAGTTGTTGTTGAAATTTGCAAACTTACTGCTTCCCTTTTGACTTTTCATTTTTGGTGTTGTCTACCTAGGCATTCCCTTGCTTAGTGTTTCATAGACTTCCTAATTTTTTATTTAGGTAGGATATTTCTTTTAACATTTCATGTAAGGGAGGCCTTGTGGTAGAAAATTTCTTCAGCTTTTGTTTGTCATGCAGTATATTTATTTCTTCCTCATATGTGAGAGAGAGTTTTGCCAGATATGATATACTTGGCTGATATTTAAAAAAAACTATCTTGCACTATTCTGAAAACATCATTTCATTCTACCCAGGCCTGTAGGGTTTCTGCTGAGAAGTCTGATGAGAGCCTGATGGCTATAATTTATAGTTTACTTACTTTTTTTACCCTGGTCATCTTTAGAATTCTTTGTCTTAGATTTTTCATAGTTTCACAATTATATGTCTTGGCATAGATATTATTGAATTGAGATCATTGGGTGTTATATTAACTTCACTTACTTGTATGTTCATTTCTTTCCCCAGGTTTGGGAAGTTTTCAGCAATTATTTCTTTGAATATAATCTCTGTTGCCTTCTTTTTCTCCTCACTTTCTGGGGTACCCACTATTCATATATTTCCTAATTGAGTTGGATAGTTCTTGGAGTGTTTTTTGTTTCTTTCTTCTTTTTATATCATATGTATCTCTTCTTCAACCTGACTTCTTTCTACATTTCTCTCCTCCAGATCACTGATCCTATCCTTTATTTACTCATTTCTGACTCTGTAACTTTCTATGGTGCTCTTGATCTTGCTTATTGCATTCTATAAGTCCTGGATACCTGTTATTTTCTTATGTAAACCTTCAGTTTCTGACTTCTGTTCCTCCATTATAGTTATATTAGCTCATTGATTAGTTTTGCTGATTTCTCTTGTATTTCTTTGATGCGTTTTTCTGAATTCTTTCATTTCTCTGAATTTCTTTATGAAAGCAACCTTGAATTCCTTATCTTTTAGAAACAATCACCCATGTTTTCCATAATGTTCTTCCTGTATTTCCATGGCTTCTTGAGGTTTCAGGATTTCTTTTTTTTTTTTTGATCTGGTTTTCCAACCCTGTGAAGGCTGGGATTTCAGGTCAGCCCTCTACATGTGGGCATTTATTATTCCCAGTGATGAATCTCCAACTATTATTCCCTCTTTGGTGTTCTAGCTGGGAATTTTAGCTGGTAAGACCCCAATGCCAGAGAATAACCAGTGTGAATTCCCACTGCTTCACACTACACTGTGCCCTGAAGTCTTCTGCTCTGTGCCCAGTCACTTCACCAACCACTTCCCCTGCTCCTCTTGTTTCAGAGCACTGTCCTCCATCTCACAGGTTTTTGCACTCTGTTCTATGCACCTCTAAATGCTGTCAAGCTGTTTCTAAGTTGTTGGGGCTCTGATAAATTCCCTGTCTATGTCTTAGCTGGAAAAAATGCTGGATTTGTGTCACTGACTCATAAAAGGGATGCTTCCACTGTTATTTTTCCAATTCTTACCTTTTCATAATTTTCTTTTTAAAATTGTGATAAAATATCCATAACAACGAATTTGCCTATTAAACATTTTAATCTCACAGCTCAGTTGAATTAAATCTATTCACATTCCTGTTTAACCATTGGCACATTGTTTTCCAGATCTTTTTAGTTTTACCGAATAGAAGGTATAAACCCATTCATTAGTAACTCCCCAGTGTTCTCCCCCCAGCCATGTAGAGCCATCATTTCATTTTTGCATTTTTATGAATTTTTAAGAGATTCTTACATAGAAGGAAGAGACTTGCACCTATCAATTTTTCAGGTTTTCTAATTATTTATCAAATGGGCTCTATCAGGCAGAAAAACACAATTCACACATAGATGGACAGAAGGATAGTTGGGGAGGGATAAGTATACTAACTCTCTGAAGTCTTGATTTTTCTCAAAACGTCATGATGAATCAGAGTTTCCTTCTGCCTTCTCACAAACATGTTTATGTCCATCTCCTGATGGAGGATGCTGACTTCTGTTGGGACACAAGGGTAAGTCTTGTTCCTGCTGAACTCACCCTATAAATCTGCTGGTTTTCTCTCCAACACTCACATTATCAAGGGTATGGTTAGTATATAACTATGTATTCCAATGTTTTTAATTTTCTTCATCATAGAATATTTCTATTAAGTACTTTGGGCTCATGCCAAAATATAACAAATCATCTCTGATTTAATGTTGTGGTGTGGAAATCATTTTTTAGCATTTTATTGCAATTACTTTGTTTAACAAATTAAAATGAACTCAGAGGTGTAGGATCATCATATATGCAGTTTCTGCTCTCCACAAATACATATCAATACACCTTACCCTCCACCAAATCACCAAGTATTCTTGACCATTCATTGGGCTCCACCACCACTTGCTGCTACCCCTCCACATTGTTCAAGTCCCTATTGGTATCCTCATTTCTATTGCAAGTGCTCAAGTTTTTCTTTTTCTGTTTCTTCGTTTTATCTATTCACATTGCAGCTATGAGTGAGATCATCTGGTATCTATCTTTCTTCTGTTGACTTATTTCACTTAGCATAACCCCCAATAGATCCATCCATATTGATTCAAATAACAGGTCTTCATTCCTTCTAAAGGCTGTGTAGTATTCCACTGTGTATATATACCACATACGTTTCATCCATTCACCTGACATTAGACACTTAGTTATTAGCTATTGTGAATAGCAATTAACATGGGAGTGCATAATATCTGTGAGTTAGTGTTTTTGTATCTTTTGGGTAAACATCCAGGAGTGGGATGGCAGCATCATATGGACTTTACATATTCATCTTTTTGAGGAAAATGTCGGCTGCTTTCCACAGGGGTTGCAGAAATTTGCACTCTCAACAACAGTGTAAAAGTGTTGTCTTTTCTCCACATACATGCCAGCATTTTTTGTTTGAAGAACTTTGGATAATAGCCAGTCTCTCAGGTGTAAGGCGATACCTCATTAGTTACTTTACCATAATTTTTAGGGTTTTCAGTATCAAAAATGTCTTCTGCAAATAATGACACCTTTATTTACTTCTTTATAATTTGGATTCTTTTTCTTGTTCCTACCTAATGGTTCTGGCTAAGACCTCCATTATGATGTTATATAGCCACCATGGTGGGAGTTAACAGCCTTGTCTTGTTCCCAACATACAGGACCTTACAACTTTCTATTTTTTACCACTGACAGTGATGTTGGCTGTGGATTTTTTGTATATGGCCATTATTATATTGAGGTATGTACCTTCTATTCCTATTTTATGTAGACTTTTTTCATAAATGACTGTTGGAGCCTATCAAAACCTTTCAGTGCATGTATTGATAAAATCGGGTAGTTTTTCTCCTTGCTCTTCTTGATATAGTATATTACATTAATAGATTTATGCAGGTAGAACATCAGGATACATCCCTGTATCCCTGAAATAAATCTCATTTGGTCATGATGGATGAACTTTTCAGTGCATTGTTGGATTTGGTTTGCCAATATTTTGTTGAGAATTTTTGCACTTATGTGCATTAGTGATATGGGCTGTAATTTTCTTTTTTGGTAACACCTCTGTAGGCTTTGGTAGTATCAGTGTGATGTCAACCTCATAGAAAGTGTTTGGAAATGTTTCCTCTTCTTCAATATTTTGGAAGAGATTGAGAATAGGTATTACTTTCCTGAAAGTTTGATGAAAGTCATTAGAGAAGTCATCTGGTCTCTTCTTAGATGGGTTGGGTGTAGTTATGTTTTGATTGGTTTCCTTTTTCAGTTTTCTTCTTTGCTTTTTCCCTGGAGATGTAGATTGAAGTTACTTGGAAGTTAGCTTTAAGAATTCTATGTTTATTTGCCATGTTGATTTTATTTGAAAGAACATCAGTCTTACACTCATTCTAACTCTCCACATTTTTATTCTCATCTCCTCCTCACTTTTTGTATTTGATGTATTACTGTTTTTAAGTGTGGTTTCTTTTCACTTTATATAACATTCTTTAGTATTTTTTGTAGAGCTGGCTCCGTGGTGATAAATTCGTTTAACTTTGTCTCTCAGAAAAGTTTTTTTTTATAATTCCTTCAATTCTGAATGGTAACATCACAGGCTATAGCATTTTGGGTTGAAAATTCTTTTCGTTCAGCACTTTGATAGATGATGAAAATTCTCAGCTATTATTTCTTTAAATACAGTCTCTGGCCCCTTTTCTCTCTTGTCTCTTTGGGACCCTTATGATGCTAATGTTGTTGATGTTATCAGATAGGTCTCATATGCTGTCTTCATTTCTTTTCGTTCTTTTTGTCTTTTCTGGTTGACTTGAGTGTATTCCTCTGACATATCTTCTAGCTTGCAGATTCTTTGTAGGCTTCATTTATCCTATTCTTATGCCCCTCTATTAATTTCTTTAGTTCAGCTATCATATTCTTCTTTTTGATGCATTGCTCATTCCCTCTCTCTTTTTTTGTTGTTCTCTTTTACTTCCTCTGTTGTTTTTTTTATTTCCATGAATATGTTTATCACTGTTGCCCTAAATTTATCCTCAAGTAGTCTTCATCTGTCTCTTGTATTCAGATTTACCCTGGATTTTTTCATTGGATCCATCATTTTGCTTATATTTATCTGTGTTTTGACTCTGTTGGCATTCTGTTTATGTTTCTGTGGATTAAGTTTCCTTGTAGTGATGGCCTTGTGTAGGGTATCAGATTTCACTGAGTAAGCCTGGATCTTGATTTGAACACTGAATTTCTTGAGTTTTGTGGTGTCACCACTATTGGTTTGCTTGAAGTTCTTACTTGGACCCTTTTTTAGGCCCAAGTGTTCAGCCTATGGGTTGGAGCTTGTTTGGGGAAGAAGAGCTTTCCCCCAGTGTCCCAGATCCAAACATAAATGACAACCTTGCTTTGGCCCACAATCAGCAATCTGGCTACAGGTTAGCCTCCACCCACAAGGTGATGCTATTGGGTTGTATTGACAGTTTCTCTTTCTGGAAAACTCTCTTCTTCCTTTAAGCCTGGGGTCAGGATTTCCTGTGGGCAGGTCCTTCATGTCCAGTAAATACAGTGGGAAGAGTTGGGTTATGGGGTTTCCCCTAGTTGCCTCTAGTTAGTTATGGAGGCACCCAGTATAATTTTCTTGCTGTGCTTCCTATCCAAATCATTTGTTCACTGGTCCTCCTGCCCTGTGCCAAGACCCTCATCCCTGGCTCCCTCTCCTGCTCCCACTGGGCCAGCTCTCTGCTATTTTCTCAGTTCCTGGGAGACCTGATTCTTCCCAAAGCTCCATCTTCTCGTGTTTCATCCCAATTCCCAAATCTGTGGTTTAGATCTGAACACTGACATTTTCTCTTACCCTTCGAGGTCCTGATTGCTGCTGCATCTTCATAGCCTCTGTGTCTTTTTTCCTGAGTTTTTGTTTCTGAAGAATAGGTGAACTTTTTGTGTGGAGGATGTTGGTCTCACTTTTGCCAGTCAACATCTTGATCAGAACTCAGAGTTATTATTTCTTCAAATATAGTATATGTCTCCTTTTCGATCTCTTTTCTCTTTGGGACCACTATGATGCAAATATTGTTCTTTCTGATATTATGCCTTAGGTCATGGATGATTTCTTCCTTTCCCTTCATTCTGTTTTTTTCTTTGGGGGTTTGATTGAGTATATTCCTCCATTGTATCTTCTAGTTTACTGATCCTGATGGAGGCTTTACCCATCATACTCTTGAGTCTCTCTATTGATTTCTTTAGTTCAGCTAACATGTTCTTCATTTCTTTGATTCTTTGCTTCATTTCCTCTCTCTTTTCTGTTGTTCTCTTTTTCCTCCCCTATAGTTTTCTTGATTTCTGTGAATTTGTTTATCACTGTTGGCTTAGATTCATCCTCAGGCAGTTTGTAGACATCTTTTATATTTAGATTTTCCCCTGGGGTTTTAATTGGACTCATCATTTTACATATATTTCTCTGTGTCTTTGCTCTATTGGCATTCTGTTTATGTTTCTGCAGATTAAGTTTTCCTGTAGTGATGGTCTTGTGTAGGATATTGACTTGTACCGAGTAAGCTTGGATCTCATTTTTAATTCTGGATTTCTTGAGTTTTGTGGCATCATTACTTGGGTTTGTCAAAGTTCATAAGTGGACCCTGTGTTGGGTGTTGAGAGTTCAGCTTATGGGATGGGAGTTTGTGTGGGGGATGCTAAGCTCTCACATCAGTGTCCCAGTTTTAAATGGTAATGGCTGCCTTGTCACTGGTCCACAGTCAATAAACAGGCTGTGGTTATGCCTCTACACACAGGACTGTGACTTGGTAGCTTTTGAAATTTCCTTCTGGAAGATTCTTCTTCCTTTAAGCCTGTGAATGAGATTTCTGGTATGTGTCTCCTGCATCTCTGGGGGGAAATGTCTTAGGTGCAGGGAATTCCCTTATCGGCTTTTTGGTTTGGGGACACTGTGTGTAGTTTTCTTCCGGGTTCCCGCTCATACCACTGGGGTGCGCGTCCACAGTCACCCTGCATTAAGACCCTCTCTCCCAGCTGCATGTCCCAATCCCAATGGAAAGGCTCTCTACTCCTTAAGAGTGACTCCTGGGATGCTTGGTTCTTGCTGAGGCTCCACCACTTCTGCTGCTCTTCACCCCTCAGCCTGGGAGTGCTGAATCATGATGCAGCTCTGAGCCCTGATGCCTTTGCCTACTCTTTTCTTGGTGATTGGTGCTATTCGCTCCATCCCTTAGTCTTACCCCTCCACAGTGTGTGACTGAAAACTAAATGATTTCTAGTTGCTCTTTGGGGAGGAGAGCTGATATGCTCCTACTAGTTCACCTCAATGTGAATTTCTTGACCTCTCTGACCTTCCCATCTCAGAAGTTTGCAAATTGGAAACCCTGGGACCTTATGGGACCTGACTTACAAGAACTGGTTTCCACAACAGTGCTCAGTTAAACTGTGATGCGAGGGTTGGAGAATGGAAACCAAGTTCTGCAAGTACAAAGAATTCAAATCCTCATTATTGCCCACTCATGTGCTTTTGAATTACTCTCTGTATTGATGAGACTGAGATTCAGTGTAATGTTGGATTAGAAGAGCTTCAGTGATAAGTTGTAGTGAGTATTACTTTTGAAATAAATCATTTGTTGTTAATGACAAGAAAAGAAGTATATTCTTCAGAGGCAGACAACGTATTTAGTATTATTCTAAAAAGTAGAAAATAATTTACTCTATATGTACTTTATATTAACTGAAAGAAAGCATGATACTGTTATTTAATTTAAAGGTAATCCACTTAATTGAAGAATATTCATCGTTTGCTTTTATTTTTATATGTATACATTAATTATTTGTAGAATGCCACAAAAATTATATATTTCTGCAGAGAGGTGAAGAAAAGTAAATATGTTGCTCTACTAGTGACAGGAATAATCAAAATATCATATGATTTTAGTATATATATTCATAGTTTTATTTAATCCTCCAGTTAGAGCTATTTACCACAGGAAATAATCTTATATCTCATTTAACAATAATACATACACACATTAATTTTCAAAACTCTTAAGGATTAAATATTGAATGTGAGGAGTGAGTAAATTGTTCAATTGGGTGAATTATATGTGAAGTATAGAATTGGACTGTTGAGGAGTTAAAGTTTTACATACAGACCTATTTACAAGTAAGGATACTTTAAATCTATATAACAGTATAACACAGTGATTCTTCCACCAAAGTTAAATAACCTCAATTTTAGAAAAATTAGATGAATATGTATTTTTATTTATTACACATTTTCTTTTATAATCTTATTTTTCTTGTCAGTTTTGTAAGGTTCCCAGTAAATGATCAGGGATTGGTGCTCCTAGCAATGGGATAAACATTGGGGTGAAGTTTTCAAATCTCTGCCTGTTAGATGAGAGCATATCTTCTGCTCAGATTGCATTAACAGAGTGGGTGCAGACACATTCTCCTGGAACAAAGTCCACATCAAGGGTGGATCTGGATGGAGAAAGGATTTGACAAGAGTGCGCACATCTCTGTGTCCTCTGCTCTCGGCACGTGATCTGGAGCAACTGTTGGGAGTCAAACTATGGTTTCTGTCCTGGTCCTTTTCAGTCAGGTATCATTTCTTCACTCTCTTTGTGGTGATCCAAGGTCAGGGTTGTCCTATGGTTCCTGCAGAGGTGGCAGATGACCACACTCAATGCATTCCCAACCCTCAATATCTCTGTCTTATGTTAGCTCTCAGTATCTGCCTAACCTCCTCTGGGCTGCATCTTCTAGGAGCTCCTCTCTTCTGGTCTCTGGGGCCTGGGACACAGACAGCTCTCTGGAGCTATAATTCTGTAGCAGGGGATTGGGTGCTATGTGTGGGGTCCACAGGGACTGTGGGATGCTGTTCTTCATGCTTCAGGTGAGGAGCTGTCATCACAGACTAGCACATTGACATTGCTACCCAACCTGGTAACTTGGAAACACTGTTTCATAAAGAACTGAAGCTTGGTGTCTCTAGGGCACTGCTGTAAGAGAGATTATCCTGCTTTCTAAGTCCTTGTGTCCTCTAAATGAGATCTTCCTAAGTGCCTAAAAAGAAGGTATAGAGACCTGGGACTGATCACTGAAATCAGACCAAATAGAGTTGATGACAGCATATAAGGGGTGATGCATTTTGTGTGTCACTGCTGTGTCACATGGTTACCAACAGAGAGTGATTCTTGGTTCTTGAGAGCAGAGTTAGCAAACTCCAATTCTGCTTCTTATGTCATTTCCAGTTCAAAGGGCTGCCAATCTTGAGGGCTGTGACCAGTTGGGACAGGCTTAAAGAAATAGAAGTTACCATGAGTGAGTTTATTAGGCTATGAGTCCTGTTAGAGCTGTAGGTATGCTGGGCTGGAGAGAAATATGTTTACTAGCAGGCAAAACCTGTAATTCACATTCTCACAGGCTCTATTCTTGGGGATGGGGATACAGCCTGGTTTCCCTTGAGACTGGTTTCCCTGGTAGGATAACATGAAGGGTATGTAGACAGGTCAGCTAGGACAGCAACCCAGAGTAGAGACCCTTCTGGAACTTCAGTCACAGGGAGAGCAGGGAGGAAGCTCAAGGTAGAGGTAAGCCTGATGGTCCCATGCTGGTTCCTGTGTGGGAACTGGGGAACGGATTATGTCTCCCCATTTTCTACTTGTTGTGGCTACTGTGGGCTACACAGAAGAGAAAGGGAAATCCTTGAGAGTCTCTGGGATGTGGCCCCTCCTCCCACAGATTGAGACCAAGGGATCAACTGTTTAACAGCTGATAGGTTGGGGAAGGGCACAGGTGTGTTAGTGGCTTGTTTTTGCAGAGTGCAGGTTGGTGACCAAGAGGAGAAAAGTAGGAAGAGGAACCTGGTGTGTATCAGGTGTTGAAATATTTAAAGAAAGAGACGGTCTTTATTAAGAGAAAGACACGAAGTCCCCCGTTTCTCCCCTCAGGTGTAGATGTTGACCCAGAACACATGGCCAGTTCTTTACCTCATTCAGAAGAGTTTCATGGTTCTGTGGATCCAGGGCCCAAAGCTTGAGATTCTGGTGAAGACCTGAGGAGGTTTATTAGCTTTAACACCATACCTGGCAATGCCCTGGGCCACTGTGTCACATAAAAGGGCTCTTGAATGCCCCTGTGAACAAAGAAGAAAAGTCTCAGTCAGACCTCTCTGGGTTCTCTATTTTCAAAGAAGCTTAATATTTTTCCCTGTCATTTCTCTCCTCCCTACCCAACCCCCCAGCTCAGTTCAAAGGAATGACACTGAATGGTCATTATTTCTCTTTACTGAGTGTGATGGGCATGGCATAGTTCAGGCCTTCTGAATGCACATTATACTCTGTCCTGGTTGTTGTCCTCTCTCCAGCTCAATACTGCCCATTACCTTTTCTTTTTCCCATGGACAAAGGCCAAGATGTTGACTGAGGAATCTGCTTGGGCCCCACATGCTGGCAACATCACACTAAATCCATGCCTGGACCCAGTTCCACCATGGACTGTGGGATAACACTAGGTCTGGTCATATGTACTTAACAGCACATTGACCCTGGCAAAGGGTTGGTAGATGCTTGTCTCCTTACATATCTGATGGCTTTTATGTCATCAGGGTTTCCCATATATAGCTCAATGGAATTGTTGTACATTTCTGAGAAGAGTTCTTTGCACTTCTGCTCAGGCTGTATCTCCAGGTCCACCTCCTTAGAGTCTCACTGTGTATCTGCCATCAGCCATTTTCCCCCAGCCTGCCATTCTGCACACCTGCCTGGGCTTCAACCAGTCATCACTCCGAGGAAGGGTGATGGTGCTCACAGTCCCATTGAGTTGAGCTTTGAATTCTGGCTGGACAGGAAGGTGATAGAGACAGTCCAGGTCCATGGTGCATCTGGGATCAGAGCACATGGAAAGTTCCCTGTATCCTAATCTGGTGCCTCTTAACTCCCCTTCTAATTCATTGACCCAGGTAGAGCAGCCAGCATAGTAGAGAAGGGTAATGGGAAACTACAACCCCAGTAAAAAGTATGCTCCCTAAAAACCTTGTGATTACACTTGCCAGGCATCAGGATGGTATCTTCAGAAGCATAATGTTGTTGACCAGTGAAATTACATTAAAATACTTGTAAATTAAGGATTTAATCACAGGAATATACTGCTGCATGGTTTCCCCTCTACTGATATCATGGGCACTCATATTGCTGTGAAAAATGTGAAGAAGGTGAGTCAAAGTAACTATACCTCACCTTCTGAAATGAGGAGGAAGTTTCAGATTAGGGCTTCCCACTGCCTAGTCAGACTGAGGAGGGAAGAGTGGGAAGAGATGCCCTACTGCGTGGGGCATCAGTGACCCAGGATTATTCTTCAGACTCTTGTCATGCCACCCTCTGTCCCTCTTCATGCTTTTATCCAGGCTCCCACACTCAGTTTCCAGTGTCCCAAGAGACCACATGTCTTCTCTTAAATAACTCCTGTCTGGTGGTCAGGGACCTTCCTGGTCATGAGCTGTGGGCTGTGTAAGGGGGTTCCCAGGAGAATAAGGACTGATTTATGCTCCTCACCTTCCATTACAATGATATTCTGTCATTACAATATTGTCCTCTATCAAGAAACCCCCAAATCTGCTGAAGATTATGCTGTTTTCATGGCTATGTACAATTGCCATATAAGGCCAGGAGTGGGGTTTCGCCTCTCTGCCCCAGTAGATCTGCTCTGTAAAAGAAAATTGTCTTGAAAATACTTGTTCCTTTAAAAAGCTTTGCATTGCCTAATAGTATAAATTAAGTGGATATTCTGAGGCTGGGTTGGTCTGTCCTGGTCTCAAGGATCAACAAAATGAGATGAGACTTCAAACTACTGTGGACACATGCAGAGATTGCAACATCACTGTTTCCTTGCCTAGTTGTCACTTCTTCCTGAGAAGGTCTGAATTTGTTCTGGATCAAATACTACTCAATTAAATGTTAAGAAAAAATCTGTGGTCAGGAAAAGTCATCCTAGAAGACCGTTAAATTTCTCTTTGTTACCTACAGTGGCTCCTTTTTGTCTTCAAGCTTCTCTGAGCCCTTGTGTCTGCTTAGCTCCTGATGAGTTAGTCTAAAGACTGTATCATTGGACCACATGCAGCGGAACACTCCGACTTCTTTCTCCACATCCTGAGTCAGACAAATAGCAAATACCACTCACATTCTTGTTGGAGACACAACACAAAATATAGTCAAATTTGCTTTCACTAGCAGCTGATGAAGAGTGGTTCTAATAAGTTTGACCCAACACAGAAAACATGTCATCAAGACACTGATTCCTCAGGATGAAAATGAAGGTTAGAAAGGATTGAAGGTTAGAGTGAAATGGGGATAGAGGATGGGGGCACCTGGTGGGAGCGAGTCTCCATGAGTATGGCAGGAGTAGTGGTGAGGTCACACTTAAAGGCTAGGTTAGGGTCTGGTATCTGCCCTGGTAGAGCTGGGTGAGTCATGGGAGAGAGGATGCTGAAAAGGTGACCTGGAGGACACTGTCAGGTAGCTCTTCCTTTCTTGGTCCAGAATGAGCTCCTACATAATCACTCCTAGCTTGGCAGAGGGAAAAGCATAGCTGTCATATTCACCTTCCCCCACCCACCCACACACATCCTTGCCCTTCTAATAACAGTCACGTTTCAATAGACAGGAGTATGACCCATGAAAGAGAGAAGACCTATCAGGGAAGTGCTCTCTTTAATTTATGAGTACTACATATTCAAATCAGGGATAGAAATTTCTGTAATACACTGAGGCAAGCAAAGATCAGAGTGAATCTTATTGGGGCTCTATGGAAGTGTCCCTGTTGGGATAGTCAGGCCCCTGAGGATAGGGATTGTCACTTACCTTCTTCAGCCCTGAAGGGTAGGACATTGGCCAACAGGAACAGGAAGGCCAGCATCTTCTCTAGAAGGCTGGTCAGGTCTGAAGTGGTGCCTACCTCCACCTGCCAACTTTTCAATCTGGTGGTGGAGTAAGAAGGGACAGCTCATCCTTGGATGTTTACCAGCTTAATCTCTACATTTTTAAAAAACACTTAAAAGGTTAGTAACCCCAAGAGTCACATGAACTTAGTTCAACCAGAAGAAACATGTTATTCCAACATGTTACTTCACTGATAAGTACCAAGTGCTGGGGCCCCAGGGAGACAGAAATCATATCAAGAGGATGGACCTGGGAAGGGGATCCTTAATCCCTAGAGACATAGATATGGGAGCATCAAACCATGATCATGTTTCAAGAGGAGCTGGAGAGAAGAGGTGTGAGGAATCATCTGATGGAGGATGCTGGCTGGAGCTGGGAGACCAGGGTCAATCCTGCTCTTGTTGAACTTGTCCCATGGCCATGATGATTATTCCCTTTCTGAGTCTCATGCTGGCTGGTGTCTATCAGTGTTCACTGATTTGAAATGCATACTTTCTCAGGCACTGAATATATCTACTTAGTAAAATATTGGAGTGATGCCAAATCCTTCAAACAGAAGATAATCTCAAAGTAAATGGTGTTGACTGGAGATCCTGATCCACTTCTCTCCTCTTGTCTGGAAGCTCTGAAGTTGAAAACCTTGAGATGTTGGCCTCGGGACTATAACCAGATGTAGTGGCTTTCTCTTGACTGACAAACAACTGGTCTCACAGGACAATCCTCAGATCAATGTGATTGGCAGTGTTGGAGAGTCTCAAATTAACCCTACTTACTCAGAAGTAAAATTCTAATTAATCCCTGTTCAAAACTTACTTTGAGAGGATATTTATTTTGATAAGACCAGGGTCAGTGTAAAGTGAGCTTCCTGAGAGCATTGGCGTTAGTTAAAGTGACTGGGATATTTGACAAACAATGCATTTGCTAACACCAAGAGAAAAAAGTATGTTCTTTGAGGTAAAATTATTCCTATTATAATTGTAAAGGAACAGATAAAAGTCTATTACAAATAAGATAAATTATGATATTGTCACTTTAATTGCATAACTAAAATATAATTAAGTTATTAATATATCATAATGCAATCCCTAGCTCTTTAACCCTGGTGTATTTAGTTGTGTCTCTCTCAATATCAATGTCTCTGCATATATAATATATATATATTTACACATTGCTCATTACTAATGGCCACAGTAAGAAGCTTTTGGTGATTTGTTTAAATAATAGTGTATATATAAGATAACATCTGGTCACACCGAGACTGAGTTGTTCCAAAACAATAATTATAAGCACTAAAGCTTAAAGAAATAATATATAGATGCATGATTGTTAGTATTGTGTATTTATTTTGTGATTTTGTCGGAGTTGCCGTTATGCTCTAAAATTGGATGTCCCTGTACTGAGAAAAGTTTGGGTTGAACATTGGTCTCCTGAACCTGTTAGAGTGAGAAGATGCTGGTTGTTTCTCAGCCTGCATCAACAGGGTGAATGTAGGGCACTGTGTCCTGGGTGGTGGGGTAGATGTCAAGTGCAAGGGCAGGGTTTGAATGGGGAGAGGAGGGCTGACACTAGTGCTTACATCTCAGTGTCCTCATGTATCAGCACCCAGCTCTGGAGAAGTCAAACTCTAGTTCTCATGGCTGGAGGTCCTACAGCATATGCATTCCGGCCCTATTTCTTCAATGTCTACACAGCAATTCATGGTCAGGGTTTTCCTTTATAACGTACTCCAGAGGACACAGAAGCCCACACTCCTTACAGACATCAGCCTCCTATTCTGCTCTCAGCACCTGCCCAGGCTTCTATGGGCTGGGTCTTCCAGGAGCTCCTCTGGTCTCTGGACACTGGGACACAGGTGTTCACAGGGATTTTGAGGTGCTGTTCCTCTCTCTCCAGCAGAGGTCTGGCATTGTAGTCTCCTACACTGTCACTTCTACCCAGCCTAGTCACATGGAACACGTGTGTCAGACAGGATTGAAGCTTAATATCTCTAGAGAGTGTCCCCTGGTTACCTAACTTTATGTCTCCAGGATGAGATCTGGCCATACCAGAAGGGGGACAATGGACACCTCAGCTGAACCATTGTATCAGATCACAGAGAGCTGGGACAGTTCAGAGGGGACAGTGTTGTGTATGCCACTGCTCTGTCAAATGCTGTTATGAAGAAGGTGATTCAAGAAAGTTCGTATTGATACAGGAAGATCACATTCCAATTCTACTGTGGTGTCATCTCAAGATCAGAGGGCTGCCTTAGACAGGTGGTGGGTTGGGACTGGATCTAGATATGAGAGGAAGCTAGGCAGTGTGTCCAACTTAAGGAGAAAGAGGTGACTAGATGAAAAGCTGGTAGGTTGACTGTGAGCCCACATTAAAGTATGGGCGTTCTGAGCTGCGTGAGAAAAACTGATGTGACTCTGCTCTAAGGGAAGGTGTATCTGAAAGTGGGGACAGAGCCTGTCTAACACAATCACATTCTCAGAGTTTCATTGTTCAGTGTATCCATGGCAGAAAGCTTGAGAAGACTGGTGAAGACTGAGGTTGTAACTCTGAATGATTATTGGAGCTGACAATTCCCTGGGTCACACTGTTTAACACAAGTGTCCCGAATTATATCCATGCTGACAGAAAAGGGAGAAGTCTTTGTCAGAGCCCCATACTTGTCTCAATTTTATTTTCTCTTCCATTCTTCCCACCTCTTGGGGTGCGAGGGTCCAAGGGAAGGGACTGAATGATCATCAACTGTCTTGATTGTATAGGGGGTGTGGGTGAGCAGAGTCCAGGCCTCTGTGAACTAAGAATCATAATCCTGTCTCCCAGCTCTGTTTCTCTCTCTTGCTTGCCTGCTTCAGGCTCCCTTTTTGCCCCATGGACAAAGACCAAGATGTTGATGTACAGAGATGTCTGGGGGTAACATCACACCTCCACCATGCCTTGGACCAAGACAGGTCTGGAGCCTCCAGCAGCACAGGCATCCAAGGGCAAGGACAGGAAGATGCTTATCTCCTTGCATTTCCAAAGGTCTTGATATCATTAGAATTTCCTATGCACAATTGGATGGAATTTTAGATTTGGGGAGGAGGTTCTTGCACTTCTGCTCAGATTGCACATCTACATCTACCTCCTGGATTCTGCCTAGAGAACTGACTTTAGCATTTCTGCCCAGCCTGCCACACTGCACACCTGACTGGGTCAATGGTCTTCACATGCTCGCTGAGTTGAGCCTGGTATTGAAGCTGCTCTGGAATGTGAGAGGACAGTGGATTGTGCTACCGGCTGGGCTCAGAAATAGCATTAAGGATCCCTTAAAATCCCAATCTGGATTCACCAGGACCCTTCTAGTTCACTGATTAGGAGGAGCAGTCAGTTGAAAGGGGAGGGAAATAAGACCCATAGTGATATGAATATTCTCTTGTAACATTGGTCATGCACCTGAGGGTCAGCCAGATCATACCTTCAGTAGTAGGTATTTGTTGCTCATGAGTAGTTATTATAATATTTGTGAGGGAAGGTTTTGAGCACAGGGATCACCTGTTGGGCGTTTTCCCATTGATCGATATTGTGGAATTGATATTACTTTGAAGAAAAGGTCTACATGGTAACACACAAGAGCTACAATTCAGTCTCTGAAAGCAGGAGGATGATCCAGTCTAAGGGTGCCCTATGTTGAGTCAGATTAAAAGAGGGAAGAATAGACAGTGTCTCCATACTTTGTTATGCAGTGTTGACCCAGACTTGGTTATTAAGTGACCTTACTGCTGCCCAGCCTCTCTCCACTCACTCTTCTCTTGTGTCCCACACTCACTTTGCTCTGTGCCATTGGATCACACAACTCTTCTATATAGACAATATCCCTGTATGTTCTGGGACCATCTTAAATTAAGGACTGTGTGTTCTGCTAGGAGTCTCAGGAGGAAAATAATCATTTGTGCTCCTCACCTTTCATAACAGTGAGCCACTGTCATCACAATGTCGTTTTGTACCAGAAAACCCCCATATTGATACCTGTTATGTTTGTTATCAATGAAAGATACAGATGCCAAATAGGGCTGAGAGTGAGGTTAGGCCTCTCTGCTCCCAGTTATCTTCCCTGAAAGTTAAAATTGCCCTGGATATCTGTGTTCATAGAACAAGAAAACAGGAATGGCCTGGTGGCCAACAATGGGATGGTAAGAGGCTGGGATGATTGTCCTGGACTGAGGAACCTAATGCAATGAGAAGAGGATCCAGAATTCTTTAGTCTGTGAATGGCTAGCCTCATGATTGTTTCATTGTGTAGTTGTCGGTTTCACTTGTAGATTCTTAGCGCTTTAAATGATCTGTGAAGTTGGGCTATGTGGGATATAATGACCTTTTTAGGGACCACCGCACAATGAGATGGGGGCTTCCAGATTCTGTGGACAGCATGGTGGTTTGAGGCATGACCTTCCTCTTTCTCTAGATCCGGTTTCTTCCTGTGTTCATGAGGACCTCAGTCCTTGCCTGCATCATACATACTTCAGATTCATCTTAAGGAGACAGGGTCTCTCTTCAGGGTCGACTTTCTAGTAGACTGGAATTTTTTTCTCTTTCTACCCTGGTCATTCCTTTGTCCCTGGTGTCTCAGAGCCCTTGCTCCCTTCTAGGGTGAGGCAATTTACGAAATATGAAAGTTCTAGGCTCAGTGTGCAGAATGTTCTGGTATATTTCTCTTCTATCATAAATCTCACACATCTAAATACTCCATACAAGTTTGAAGTTAAGTGAATAACACACAAATTTTCTTTGGCCTATATGTGTGGAAGAGATGTCCTAATGGATTTCTGATCTCCAGTGAAAATTTATCCTGCTAAGGCATTGAACCCTTAGAGAAGCCAGAGAAGAGTAGAAAGGATTGGCAATCAGAATGAGATGGTGAAATGAATGTGGGAGCTGGGTGGGAACCAGTCTCCATTAGGACTGTGGGAGCAGTAGTAAGGCATACTCTGATGACTCAGGTAGGTTAGGTTCTGCTATCTGCTTTGGTAAAGCTCAGGAAAGGGGACAAGGAGAGAGTAATACTTGGAATCTGAGTGTCAGATAGCTCTTTCATTCTTGGTTCCTATGAGAGCTTCTTGGGATTGATAACCACCCTAAGCTTTGCAGAATGGAAAGTTATAGACATCATTGTCACTTCCTCTCATCACCAACACTCTATGTTGTTCTCATAATAAGTCACTTTCCAGGTGACTAGGGAGCAGACCTTGAAGGGAGTTCCCCTCAATTGCTTTAGGTGATGTTTCCCTTCTGTCCTTTCAGATAATTGTGTCAGAGCTGGGATTCTACACTTTCCTGATAAGTCTGAGGCAAGGTGGTCTCAATGACTGGGGTTGGAGATGGTGAAGATGTAGCAAGAAACACATTTGTAGGAAGTTGCTGAGTCAACACGACCACATTCACCAGCAGGAAATCCTGGATTCTCGTAATGGATAAATGAGCCTTTTGCAGACTTTGGCAAGAATCAGGAATGATAGTCCCTTCTTTGGTTGTATTCCGTATGGCCTAAGAGTGTGACTCTCAGCTTCTGTTGTCTTCAATAGAAGACAATTGTGATTAACATCTTCCTAGTTTCTAAAACACCATCACCTGACCCTAATCCTTTCCCTTTACTTTGTTCACTGCTGGAGAATCCTGTTTTATATACATGTCAAAGTGCCAAACATTGGTCTGACTAAAACAAAACTGTTGATAGTTTCTGACCAGTGCAGAATCGTGGTGGTGTGACTGCAGATGGAGACTGGGGAGGAGGTGGAGAGGAGATGGTGATAAGAGTATTAGGAGGACGAGGAGATGCCATGGGAGGATTCCTAAGAGGTTTCCACAGACAATGGTTTTGACTTCATTTTGTGGTTCCAGATCAGCCTGATAAAAGTCAATGTTGCTCTCATTATCATGTTTTCAAGGGGTACAGTTTCCAGAGACACCATATTTGGGACAAGTAGGTAAAGTTATGAGGAGGTGAAAGCAGATTTTACCACAATTCCTCCTTCTCTCAGATCTCTCCTGTCCCAAAAGACCCAGTTCTTGGGCCCACAGAAGACTGCGGTTGACACAGGTCGATGGTATTCACAGCCTAGGTGACATTAATCCCTCCAGCTGGAGGAAAGTGAGAGAGTGTAGCTCAGGTAGTACCCTTAGCTTCTAAGTGCAGCACTGAGGTTTTCTCAAGTCCCAAACCTAGTTTCTTCCAGGCTTCTATTGAGTTCATTGATCAGGTAGTAGAGGCAGAGGAGGGAACTGAAGTCTGAAAAGGAGATAGGTGTTCCCTTGTAACCTTGGGAGGGCACCTGCAGTGAGCAAGATGCTACCTTCTGTAGAATCATGTCACTAGTCTTTGATATTTTATCATAGTCCTCAGGAGGCAAAGGCATGAGTGTGAGAGTCTCCGTACTCGTGTATTCCTTATATTGGATGTAGTGGACACTCAGAATGACTGTCGTGTTTCTGTAAATAAAAGGTGAATGGTCTCAGTCACATCAGCTGCAACCCATACTCTCAAGGAGTGGGATGATGCAACTCAGACACTCCTGTTATGAATCAGATTGGGAGGCATAAATAGAAGACATGTCACCCTCTTAGCTGGTCAGTTGTGACCTAGTCCTGGTTGTTGAGCAACGTTCTCTTTCACCGTCTCTCCTTACACATCCCGTGTATGACGCTCACACGGCTGTGTCCCGGACATCAGGTCTCCTCTCGTTAACCTGCGACTCTGCTTGATATGGGATCTCATTAGTTATAGGCTGTGGGCCATACTACGGGTTCCCAGTAATAGAAGGACTCATTTGTGCTCGTGACCTCTCATAAGTGAGCTGTTGTCATAACACAGTCGTGTTCTATCAGGAAATCCACACACATGGACTTCTCACTATTAATACTAATAAAATATACATATGCCATGTAGGGGAGTATGGTGTCGCCTCTTGATCTAGTACGTGTCTCCTGAAATAAATAATATACTATATATTTGTGATGATATGAAATATAGGACAGGTGGTTCATGCTGGCCTATCAATGGGTTTTCTGAGGCTGGGATGGTGTGTGTGGTCTCAGGAATCAGACACAGTGAGATGTGAGCTCCAGGCTCCTTACACACATGGATGATTGCCGCATGATCCTTTGCTTACACCGTTTTCAATTTCTTCCTACAGAGTTTGGGAGTTCAGCCCTTTTACTAGATCAAACACACTTATTACATATTAGGTAGAAATCACTTATTATCAGGATACAGTATTTTAGAAGACATGAAATAACTCTCCTGACTTACATTCTTTTCTCATTGTCTGCAAGTCTCTCAGAGAGCCTATGGGCTTCCTTACAAGTTTGATCTGACAGAAGTTTTAGACATTTGGACATACGCATCAGAACACTGTCACTAGCTTCTCCCCATCCTAGTAAGACATACCATAAAATCTCCAGTAATGCTTGTCATATACACAAAGCACAGTCAACAATTTTGTTTCATTGGCAGCTAATGAATTGAGGTTCTAATGCAGTCTTACCCAACACAGACATGACATTAAGGCATTGAGCCCTCAGTGTCAAGAGGAAGAGTAGGAAGGACTGGATTTCAGAGTGGATGGTGAGGGGTCTTTGGGAGATAATGTCCATTTAGGCCAAAAGAGCCGTGGGGAAAGCCATACTCTGAAGGTTCATTAGTTTAGAGGCACCTGCTCTGGCATATAAATATTTCAGTAGAGTGGTATGAGGCAGAGGGGGCCAGTAAAACACTGAATGACAGGTAGCACTTTCGTTCTTGGTCCAGATGACAGCTCCTGTATATAGATAACTACTCTCAGCTTTGAAGAATGGAATGCTATAGATACCATTTCACAATTTCCCTACACCAATACATCTTGTGCCATTATAAATTTTGTCACTTTCCAAAAAACCGGTGTGTCACCTAATCAAGGGAGAAGAAAGAACAGGGTTTGAGTTAATTTATATAATTCCTGGCACAAAATATTCTAATACAGATATTGTCATTAGTCAATTTCTGGAGTAGCCTAAGGTAACTGAGGATCACAGTGGACCATTCCCTCCTGGCCTGTAGAGTTTCGGTTGAGAAATCAACTGACAAACTTATGGGGACTATTTGTATGTGACTCATTTTTCTCTGGTTGCTTTTATGATTTTTTTGTTATCTTGTATTTTTGACATTTTACTGACAATGTTTCTTACTGTATATCTGCTTGGGTTTCTTTTAGTAGAGACTCTTTGAGCTTCCAGGATCTGGAGGCTTGCTTCATTCCTCAGGTTAGGGGAGTTCTCATCTATTATTTCTTCAAATACACTTTCTGGCCCTTTTCTCTCTCTTCTCCTTCTTCGACCCCTGTAAAGCAAATATTATTTGCTTTGATTTTCTCCCATAGGTCTTGGATGCTATCTTGATTTCTTTCCATTCTTTTATCCCTTTACTGGTTCGCTTAAGTACATTCCTCTGCCTATCTTCTAGCTCACTCATTCCAATGAAGGCTTCATCCATCCTATTATTGATTGCATCTATTGAATTCTTTAGGTCAGCTATTGAGTTCTTTCTTTGACATCTGTTTTGAGCTGCTTCATTTCTTCTCTATTTTGTTGTTCACTTTTCCTTCCTCTATTGTTTTCTTTATTTCCATGAAGATGTTTGTCACTGTTGCCCTAAATTCATCCTCAGGCAGTTTGTATACATCTGTTGTATTCAGATTTCCCTTTGTTTTTTCATTGAATACATCATTTCCCATATATTTCTCTGTGTCATTGCTGTTTCTACCATTCTGTTTATGTCTCTGTGGATTAGGATTCCTCACACTTAGAGCTCTTAGGTCAAAGAGAAAGGCATATTGTGATGTCTGGACACCATAATTAGCTCATCCAGCATTGTCACACACCTTCTAACATACAAGAGAAGCTATGTGATGAATACCACAAGTACCATTTGAAGAGGTGGCCTAGAGAATGATAGGAAAAGATGTAAGATAGATAGGAAGGAGGATAGGAAATCACCCATTATTCCATGATCACATGGGCACTGGACGTTATGTATATTTATATAAATGAGACAAGTGTGGATTTTTTTCATCAAATTGAAATTTTTGAATCTTATATTCCTATTTCTTCAGCCTCTTTCTCTATCTCATTCTGATACTGTAAGTATTCATGATGCATAGCGTTTCTCACATGCATTTGTTCATTTTCCTTCAGCATTTTCTGTTCACTGAAAAGTCCTGAAGCAAGTACAAATCATTCATTTCAACTTCACCAGAATGTTTCAACTCAGGCACAAGTGGCTTCTGCCCTGGGTCACAGCAGCAGAGCCCTGACCAGGACGGGGTTGGGTGACACAGGGGAGGGAGCACTTCCAGCCATATTATATGAACCCTTTCAGATCCATGGCAGAAACAGGCTATGATGCTGTCTGGGGTGCATTAGGGTCCAAAACAGGTCCCATTAGATAAGAGGGAAATATCTATCAGTGTTAGCAGTAGTGCTGCCTAATGTGCAAGGACTCGCTATGGAAATTGTGAAACACTTATTTTTCTATGTGACAAGGTTACTCAAATGATACCCAACTGATCTTAGCAAAAATTATATTCTCTCACTTTTGATTATATTCTAAGATCAGAACTTTATAAATATTATTTTCAAGGTATTTGTAATCTAATCTTTATAATGCATACATTTAATAAATATCAACATTTCTGAACATCCTTATGTCTTGTACATTAAGGTGGGGAGAGATGGAAAACCTCAGAAGGAAGAGGGCAACAGTTCCCTTTGAAGAAACCTAAAGTAGAAGTCAAAATGACAAGACATTTCACATGGTCCACTCTGGGTAACAGAGAATCAACAGAAGCAAAAGAGAAAAGCTTATTTCAATTTTGAAAAAGATTTCAGAGTCTCCTCCTATCAATTATGTAAATTATTAAACACAGAGAGGGAACCTAATGTTACACAATCTTGCTCTGTACAAGTAAAATTATAACTGGAACCTCCCATCCAAATTGTCAGTCCTCAAGCACCTGTGTGCAGAGAGCAGTAACCTGGACTCCTCACAATATCTCATATTTCCTCTCCAGGGAAGAGGATGAAATGATGAGAATCATGGCCCACTTATGGTCTCATGTAGATCCCACGTAACCTCAACCTGGTGGAGAGAAATGACAGGTAAGCAAAATGACTGACTAATTTAACTTGTCCTCTTCTAATCACTCCCTGCCTACTATAAAGCATTTATAAGGGGTTCTTAATATCAACCTAGAATGTCCATGACTTAATCAGATTCATTTGGATTCAGACCCTCAGTAAGCTCAAGTGTTCTATTAAACCCACCTTGCCAAATATGCTGTTCACTCATTACCTCATCTTCCAGCACTATCAGCACATTCCCTTAGACCCCATGGCTGATCTCCACTCCAGCCCACTCCCCTGTGATAGCTGTAGTCTGAACATACCAAGAAGTTAATGAATCACTAGTTCATGGTGAGTGAGTTTTTTAAACAGCAACATTTATTATTTCTTTTGTTCACATTGCTATATTCATTTCAGAAGATCAAAACTGCATCTCAATCTATATGTCACACTACTCTCACCACCAGAGTTCTAGTGTCCTTTACAACTACTTTTCCTCCTCTTTCCTTCCTTTCCCCACTCCAACTGCTGTGTATGTTGAGAGAATGTTTACACTTTTGTATTTTTATCACAAATTCGTTAAACTACCTCTTGGACTATCAAAAAAATAAAGCTATAAAGGGAGTAGAATTTTAGAGTTTCATATTATTAGAAGACAGGTGGCAAATCATAACTGAAGGTATATTAACATAATCGTGTTCTTGAGAGATATACTTTGTGGGAAAGGACTCTCTTCTAGCTAAGACCAAACTCCCAAGTTCTTCATCCTTTTAGAATATCCAGGATATTAAGCATTGTATATATCACAATATCAATTGCCTAAGAGTGTGGTTCTTGACACAACATCATCATTTATTCTGTGTGAGGGGAAGAGGTTTCTGTTGAAATCAAATATCTGGAGAATCACTAGAACCAGGAGGAAGTCGGTGGTCACTAAACTGTCCCTTCTTATTCACCTCCAGTATTTATAAGCGGGAAGGTGAAACAGTTGACACTTATGACCTGACAAGTTTTCAGAGAAGATGCTGCTTCACTTGTTCTTCTTGGTCAATCTCTTCCCATCCAGCGCTAAGGGAGGTAAGTGACCATCTCTACCTTCAGAGACCTTGTGTTCAAAAAGGTTTCTTTTGCCTCAGGCTACTCCAAAATTTGACTCATGCAAAATATGCATCAGAAAATTTAGTGAAAAAAATCATGTAAATGCCCTTCAAAAAATCTGTTCTCTCTTCTTGTTTCCATGGTGACACACCAGTTACTTGGAAAGTGACAGATTTTACAATGGCACAAAATGTGTTGTGTCAGAAATTGTGAAATGATATCTATAGCATTTCATTCAGCAACGATGAGAGGGTTTCCTCAGTACAGGGTCTGTTATCTGGACCAAGAATGAAAGTGCTACCTGACATCAGTGTCCTACTTGTCCCTTATGCCTATCCCCTCATTGCTAGGATACTAAGATGTACCAGAGCAAGTACTGCTAACCTGATGAGCCTTCAGATGTGGTTTCATCACTGCTCTTATGACCCAAATGGACACTGGCTCCCAAAAACCCCTCCCCTTTTCACTTTGATATCCAGTCCTTCCTAGCCTTCCCTCTTGACCTTGAGGGCTCAAGGTCTTAGTGTCACGTCTGTTTTGGATTTGAGTGCATTAGAACCTCAATTCACTAGCTGTTAAAGAGAATGAATTGTTTACCGTATTTTGTGTATCCAACAAGTATTAGTGGAGCATTTACAGTATATCAGACTAGGATGGGGAGAAGGAAGTGACTGATGTATTAGGTCCAACTCCACATATTATATATGAGATACAACTAGTAGGGATGCACACAGGGATTCTGAGAAACATGTAGAATGAGAGTAAAGAGGGTTACTCAAGACAGTGAGTTTGTATATTCTAAAATAATCTATCCTGATCTTAACTAATTTCTATCTAATACGTACTTGAGTGTGTTTGACCTGGAACAAGGCCTGAACTCCTCAACCCTACAGAAATAAATCGGAAACTGTCTCAGAAGGGAATCATGCTGAATCATCCCTGTGTGTACAGAAGCGTGGAGTCCACATCTCACTGTGTCTGTTAACTGAGACTACACATATCATCCCATCCTCAGAAATAT